>VWZF01005779.1:1165009-1211155 GCA_013396755.1 Sclerurus mexicanus
GAATGGAAGAAGTCATGCCAGAAATGGATTTGTGAAGAAAATGAAGAAGCCAGCCAAAAAGCCTTAACTGAATTTTTCACTGTATTGTAAAATTGATTCCCTCTCTTTTTTCCCTGAATCACCTTTCTTCTTCCCAAAACCCCTTGTGAGAATTCTTATCTCCCTACCTTAGTATGCAGGAATCCTTTCTTGCAGTGCTATGTGAAGTCCCCTTATTGGCCCTTAGTTAACCCTTTCCCCATTGGTTGTAAAACCCTTAAATACCCCTGATCATGTGAATAAACTCTCTCTCTCTGCACCCTCTTTGGTGGTCTCTGTGTGTCTCTCCCATGGGACTTCTTGGGGACCACATAGGCTGGGGGGCGAAGAGGGAGCATCCCCAAATCAGCTGTCCTACTCATCCCAATAAAAACCACAAAAATTTAGAAGCAGAATGTATACCAAGTTAGTGAGCAATGTTGAGAACTACTCTTTTTTTTTTTTTAATTGGTCCTATGGTCATTTAGACATAAAAGCATGATTGAATTTGCTGCCTTAGTGTTCTTTACTATAGCTTTGATCATCATTTACATCACCTTGACTGTGCAAAGGGATCTAGGCAGAAGTGAAAAGAACAACCCAAATTACTAAGTGCCTGGTTTGTGATTTCATATGGGGTGGAGGATAGATACCTATGCAGGAAAAGATTAAAAAATCAAGATAGTACCAAAATTCTGGATAAAGCAGTGGAATAAATACAACATTGAAACGATATTTTAATTTTCAACCAACGTGAATATTTGGGTGTCCTGAATAGGGTTTTTAGAAACCTCTTGTGCCCAACCAATTATTCCAGGGAACAGTATCTGGCACGGTACCATGGATCTGTGTTGGGTGCAGCATGAATCAATCAAACATGAGAACAAGACAGAAGAAAAACAGAAGGCCTGGGAATCATCTAATTGTGTGTTGTTTTATCTAAAGCTTTGATTTACTCACCAAGGATGGAGCTGGTCTTTTGGGCAGCATCCTGAGAGAATGGTATGCATGGGTGAGATAAGCACCCTGGAGCATCAGGGTCTGTGTACATGTGTCCCAGTGTGTATGTGGCTGTTTTTTTACTCTGACTGCTTACTCCTTCTCGATGTGAGCTATCCTATATAACCCTGGACAATTAGCATTAAAGTGAATCTTGTCACTCACAGCAGGAGTCCATGTCTAATTCCGCCACAACTCAGATCGACATTGCTCTATGAATTAGAAAGGAATTTTTCCTATTGAGTTAAACTAGCAAGAAATCAGGCAATGAAACTTGTGTGCACATACTGTGTGCTTGCATCTGTACTATCTCTGGATTTGATAATTTTGTGCCAATTTTAATCACTTTGGCAGCAGTATAGGGGTCTCAGATTTATTTAAAGTTGGACAGCTGAGCAGAGGGGAGACACCTGGAAGCAAAGGGCTGTCACACAGGAGTAAACTGTCAAAATACAGGTTGATAAACTCCACTAGTTTCTCATATTTTTATGACTTCAGGAAGGTGGAATCCAGACAATGGTAATAACTTTTTCCCAGATTAATACTAGGTCCCTTAAAATATTAGCTTTCAGCTATTTGCAGTCAGCGAAAGACTGAAAGGGTTACTTTCCAGAAGGTCAAGGGAATTTTAGAAAAAGGATACACAAGGCTGAATTGAAATGACAAAGCTCACATCTAGGTACTGCATGTGTACAGAGATTTCAACTCAGCTGCACAAACACAGATGCAGCATTACTATTTCAGATGTACCTGATTATTTGAAACAACTACATGAAGTTGACAAATGTTGAACAGGGCTTAGAGGAGAAAAACATAGTCTGGGAAGTCATCTGGTGGCCAAGAGAAATACTAGAGCATCTGTAAAGCAGTAAACACATATATTTTGGCAATTTAATAGCCTTAGTGGGCTGTTCTACTGATTTCACGTAAGTTTACTTTGGGTGAGCTGAAAAACTTCTTTGACTGCATTGACAAAATTATCATTGAGTATTGTGGGAGTTTAGACACCTAGACAGTCAGACACAGACACCTACATTACAAACCTTAATTTAGGTGACTTAATCTGTGAACTAGATCCTGTCCTTCAAGCATCTCTGTTTCATAACTCTTTAAACAATCACCAATCAAGTGATCAGCAATGAAGCAAGGACTGTCTACCCAAATGACAGATTTAACTCA
This sequence comes from Sclerurus mexicanus, assembly GCA_013396755.1. Taxonomy (NCBI): domain Eukaryota; kingdom Metazoa; phylum Chordata; class Aves; order Passeriformes; family Furnariidae; genus Sclerurus; species Sclerurus mexicanus. The sequence goes on from VWZF01005779.1 coordinate 1,167,206, forward strand.
CACTGGATCTGTGAAATGCTTGAAATGAGAGAAGTGGGCATGAACTTTTAGTTAAGGAAATTACGACCCTCTGCCTAAAATCTACCTGTTGCAGATGATGTTCAGTTAAGTCCATCTATCTTGGGTCCTTTTCTTGTTTGAGTGACCTCTGCTTTATGCTGTATCCAGATTGGATGTGTTCCACATGGAAACAATAAAATATCTTTTAGATTTGTCTCCCCGTAACTATTTTCTATTTCGTCCCATCCTCCCAGGCTCCCTATGCTATGTTTCACTGCATGATTCCATGACACAATAGGTGTAAAGAGGCAATAAGGAAAAAAGAAAAAGGCTTTCATTGATGAAAAAGTATCTGAGACCTTGGATCTGAATTCATACTGTGTTTGTGGTATCAAACAAGAGTAGTCAGCTGATCAGATTGAATCCTTAGATGATCACTATTCCTATTCAGGTCCTAATAAATACATGATTTCAACTATTTCAGAAAGGCAACTCTTTGGTTCTTGTCTAGACTTTTACAAAGAACAATATATTTTCTATTTCAATATTGCTAGAGCCAATATTTGCATTTTAGTTGTTGTTTCACATAGTCTGATTTCTATCTTGAGTTTCCATAATCACGGAATTGTAGAATAATAGAATGGCTTTGGCTAGAAGGGACCTTAAAGATCATCTAGTTCAAAGCTCCCTGCCATGAACAGGGAGGAGCACCTTCCACTAGACCGGGTTGCTCGGAATTCCATTTATAATGAAAATACTTTTTTTAATATATACAGACGTGAGCCTTGATTTCATATAAAAGTAGGCTTTAGAAACACAGATTAAACTTTGTTATTGTTAAATAATAAAGAATGTACAATAAATGGCTTTCTTTCCTCTCACAAAAACAAGGTCTAGGGAAGATAACTTTCTTTACACACTCAAAGATATGCTAGGAAAGCTTACACCTAAAGCTTTGGATTTTTGTTGGTTTGCAGGAAAAAAAAAAGGTGTTTCCTGGTTTGCATTTTGCTGAGATTCATTTTGACACTGCTATGCATATTTTTATTTGATCATAATAGGAAGCAATACTTTTCTAATTAAATCAAACTATTATTAAGTACTTTCTTGGTGATCAAACAAGTCTCAAAGGAAAGCACAGTAAAAGAAATGTCAGGCATGTACCCTTCAATTTTTTGTTTCCTGATACCTTGCAGTAGATCCTCAGTGACTCTGCAGCACTGCCAACAGACTAGGACCCTTAAATAAAACATAATTTTTTAAAACTGAAAGTTGTATGCAGGGAAGAGATAGAATAGTATGAAGGACTGATACAATAAAATATCCAAAAGTCTGATCACTGTTCTGATTTTTTAAAATGTATTTCAAAAGGTTTTCACAGTCTTGTTTTGGAATAGTAGATTGCATTGTTGTAAAACACACATGGACGGATGGCTGAAACTGTGGTCTGCATACACTAGCTGAAATATATCTATTGACTTACAAGCTGGCTGCATGTGTCAAAATGCAATCCAGTATTTTTGTAATAATAGCTAGCAGTCATAGTTGTAAATTATTTATGGAGACTATTCAGTGCAAACAGGTTAGTGCACACATCCTCTTCAGCTTGACTGCTCTGGTTTTAGATCACTCAGACATTCAACTCCTTAGAGATATGCTCTTATCATTGCAAACCCTAAAAAGGTACAAAAACTGCAGTCATTTCAGCAACTCAAAGCAGCTCAGCCATTTGCTAAAGTTCTACCTCAAGGTTCAGTGAATAAACACCATTTCTGCCCACCTCTTTCACACCCACCCTGGCCCTCGTGATGTAAGTTAATACCAGACATGAAGAGAAATCGATCTCTAGAGCTGAGACTCCAGTGTGCTCCACTATCTTTGTGCAGAAACATGGAAGAATGTACATAGCAAAGGCCACTGATGAACTTAACACAAAGTGACATTTCAATAATGCTCTGTTTCAGAAGACAGTAAATTGACAGCCACCCAATGAGTACTTCTGGTTAGATTTAAATTACCAGAGCACCCTATTGCAAAGCGTTACACTGATTTTCCTATGCACCAAGTATTCAATCACATTAGAATTTTATCCTCACCAGTCCATTTCAATGACCTGTGCCTACCCTACACAATCAGAATACTGGGGATTACATAATTTTATGTTTAAACAACTCAGGGGCAGAAAGAACTAATCCATCACATTGAGAAAATTCCAACGACTTGACTGCTCTGACAGATACAGTATGTCAAAATATTTACTGTGTACCAGTCACTCTCCAGGAAAATTTCATCTACCAAGAGTTTTGTAGGGACTGTTTTTGCCACAAAATATTTCTGATAGTTCTGAACTTGAGTCTGTGGTTCAATTTAGCTCTTCTCAGTCATTAATAAGTAAATGGAATACCAATTTAAAATATGTTAATAGTACTGACCTCCACAAATTTTGGGTCAATTTTCTTGTGGACAGTTTCAACAACCACCATCTTCTGCCTCATTCTCAGGAATTTGGATTTTGGCCTTTATCATCCATGACATTAGGCAAAGTGAAAGTCTTAAGAGTCTATGTAGGAGAATGAGAAAAAGGGGGATAGAAAACCTCTACAGAGACAACAGACAATTTCTTTTCGGTTCTTTGGCCTCTTACCTGGCTCTTATGCAGCTTACATCACCACCAATTGCTCCAGCATAAGTCCCTTTGGGCCAAGAAGAAAGTTCCTGTCCACATATAAGCAGCTGCTTACAGACTAGCCAAAAGTAACTCCAAGGCATACTCACAATGAGAAACTTGCCTGGGGCTGAGGAGATTAAGTACTGAAATCAGCTCTTCCTACTCACTCACATCTCAGAGCTCTTCTTGTCACACAGCTAGAATCTCTGGGGGAGAATACAGGGCTGCTAATGCTCATTCTTTCCAGGGAATTTGTCCACAAATCTCACTTAATTTTCAATGCAGACAGCAAAAAACCAAACCAAAACAGACAAAAAAAATGCTTTGTCAAAGATATGGCTTGCACCCATGAAGGATGGAAGTGGACCCAATTATATATGCACAATGTAGCATGATGACAAGGGTTAAACACACAGCAGCAAGTAGGTCTGTCTGCAAGAAGAGGAGAGTTATCACAACACAATGTAGTATGTGTGTGACAAGCAGCAGTGCTAGTAAAAATGTGATACTGAGTTACTAACTCCAGTGGCATGGTTATGGTCCTGAATTTCAAATGAACCCCATAATGGCAGGTCAAAGCCCATGCATGCCAGAAACTACCACTGCATTAGCCATTTCTCTATTTTTCCTCTTCTTCCCTGGTCCTAACAGTAAAACTAGATTACTGAAAGCATCAGACAGAAATTCTGGCTGAAAATGCACACAGTTAACTCTTTCTCATTTTCCTCTGTATTACACCTTTAATATAGATGAAACAAGGTGGGAAACCTAAAAGCAAATTCATAAAAAAACCTCATACAAATAAATATATTAAAAAAATTATATAAATTTATAATTACTGAAATAGAATTATATAATTGTCTAGTTGAAGACTGCTGAAGGGAAAATCCAATGGCTTGAATATATTTTGCAGGAGTCTGGGAAGGATTCCACAAATCAGACAATTTGTGGGGCAGCTTTCAGGCATAATCACAGAATAGGTAAGGTGGGAGTGGGCTATAGTGAGTCATGTGCTCCAACCTCCCTGTTCAAGCAGGGTCATCCTAGAGAACATTGCACAGGATTGCATCCAGACAGTTCTTGAATATCTTCAGTGAGGGAGACTCCACAATCTCTCTGGGCAGTCTCTTCCAGTGCTTGGTCACACTCACAGTGAAGAAGTTCTTTCTCATAACAAAACTGGAACAAGTAACAAACATCAGGAAAACAAACAAACAAACAAAACCAACAAAAAACCCAAACCAAGGTGTTTTTTCCTCCTTCATACACTCTTTTCACTTTCATTACCGAACCAAACATCCTGAATCTGTATTTCTAGTTAAGCATACAATTTCCAGTGCCTGAGTGTCTGTTTATAGCTCTGTGTTGGGCCCAAAACATCTCAGCACAGGAAAAAAGCACAATACAGGAGGGTGTGAACTCAGATCATATTGCATGAACCCTTATTGCAAGTATATCCACCCCATGGGTCTTAGTGCTAAATTATCTACAATCTTTCTTTAGAAAATGGAGAGACACCAGCATCTTCTGAGGGACATTTATTGCACCTGAGATAGTAGCAGAAATTAATTTCCTTCTGCAGGCATCAGAGGGCAATTCAGTCCACACCTAGAATTGCTTTTGGAGCTGCCCACAATTGTCTGTTCCCCATAGAAGGATATTTCAGTAACTAACATAAACTGGAATTGTTAAAGGCTGAAGTTAGGTACAGTTCATCCCAGTAATGTATTGTTCATGAATGGCAATCCTTTATTTCAACAGAGGTGGACCACTTTGTTCCTGTTCCAGTTTTGAATTTATCTCATGTATTTTTATTTTAAAGAGACTTTCTTTCCAATTGCAAAATTAAAGGCAATTAAATTGATTTGAAGAAGACTATCTTCAGTCTTTATATGAGAATCTCAATAATTAAAAACCATTTTGAAGCTTCTTTAGACAACTTTACTGTATTTTATTATTTTTTAATTTTTACAAGACATTTTACTGAAATAGAGTATAACTTTTTAACTGAATTTCAGTGTTTTTAAATACAGCAATTTTCTGCAGAATTAATGGCCTGCTCTTGCTTACATCTAACTAAGCAGAAACAAATGTAGACATGACTGGCTTTATAAACTCTAAAATATATTGGACATTCATGAGGCAAAAGCCTGGCAATGTTTAAAACTGGTACCATAAAGAGTTCTTCACATGGGATTTTGAAAATTAGATAGTTGATAAGCTTAAGTAGTGCTGAGAAGGTTCATTAGTATTCTCACATTGAAGGTATATGCTCACCTAATTGTAATATTCCAAGTCCAGTTTAAGAAAACAATCCCAAAACACTGGTAAAAATACAGAAAATGTGGTAAATCTAAGACAACTGACATGTTATCTCCATAGACTATGTTAAGCCTTTCAGTCTAAGTAACTCTGCTCCTAATGTTCAATAGCTTTTTCTGAATATAGAAATGTCTGTATATATACACGTACATCAATACTCATGCATGAAGGTCTAGGCATATATATGATAATTAGATCTTTTGGTTGCATTCCTCTTTGGCACAAGGAATTTATATTACATTGAAGCAGGACCTTACAGCAATGCTAATGCAGAAAGCTAAAGAGGTTAATATCCTCAGTAGACAGTATCATTTCATCAATAAGAGAACTATTCAATGACCCTGTATTGGAGTGAACTCAGCATAATCAATTAGCTTTGTCAAGTAAACAGATCTGTCCCTTTGGCTGCTTCGTAACTTGATATTTCTTCCTGTTCTTACTAACTCTGTGAATGGGGAAATAAAATACCCTGAAATTATACCAGCTCTGGCTGAGGGAAGAGAGCTATTTAAAACACAGTTTCACTGAAAGTGTCTGTCATTCTTAATCAGACGTTTTTGTCTTCCAGCAGAGAAGGGAGGTAGGACAGGCCTTAGCCCAGCACCCCAATACACTTAAACAAAAACAGTATTTTCCATGTTTAGATGAATTAGATGCAAATCAGTTGGTAAGCAAAATAAAATAACTAATTTGCCCTCCACCACTTGACATAGCCAACTTGAGTAATTATCTTCGCAATGTACCATCCTTTGCTTGCTTTATCATTTTCCTCTCTCTTGTTCTTGTTTTGGCTTTTAAAAAGATAATAATGTAATTACTATAACACTAATTTGAAAGTAATGATTTCCATACACATTAGCAGGCTCTGAGACACATTCTATGATAGGTCATGAGACAGTGGTCTCAGACTGGACTCGTGCAGTTTGCATTATGAAAAAAAGGATGGGAAGGAGAGATCATTACTCTGCATAATTAGCAGGCTTAATTAAAAAATGGCCTGAGATATCAGCTGTAGCATCAGCTCAACAAACCCCCTAGGGCTTGTTCATAGATTCTGCTGCACTCTGATTATACTAGTATGAATCTAGAAATAGCCACCTGGAATCACTCTCTCAGATGGGCATTTGCTAAGTGCTCATACACTGTTATTAAATTGGTTTGTTTGTTACAATTTTGTAAAATGATACAGGCTTTTAGACCTTTAGCAATTTGAAAAGAAAGCATAGCCAGCAAGGTGGAGCAGTTCTCTCTGTGGGGTTTCAGTGACCCTCCTTTCTATTAAATGAAGACCTTCAGAAATTTATTTGTCAAAATTCCTCAAGTTCTATAAACTTTAATCCATTTGGGTTTGTCAAACAAACCCAGCTATGAGAGCTTTAAAAAATGAAATCACTTCAGGTTGGATTACATACAATTCAAATAAAAGTGGGCTTGAATTTGAATTTCTTTATACATAGCAGTTTTGTGATAGTCACATAAAATGATATTTAAAGATTAGCACCTCTTTTCTGGTCTTGCTTTTGTTCATGATGGACAACACATAATACTTCCTTCACAGGTACAGCTGCAAAACCTTTCTAGCACACCACTGATCATGTAAACAGGCCATTTATGTGAGACAGGCAATTGTTTTTGCAGAATATATTGGTGGATAGATAGCAGCTGGGAACATAAGCAGGCATCTTAGCAATCAAAGATTTTTCTGTGTTATTAAATGAAACATTGTTTTGATCTAGTCAGCACATAATTTTCCAAAGTGGAATGCCACTAGAATAGTAGAGCAAGCAACCTGATCTAGTGGAAGGTGTCTCTCTCTGTGGCAGGAGGGTTGGAACTAGATTATCTTTTTAGGGTTCCATCAAGCCCAAACCATTCTATGATGATTCTATGATTCCGTCATGATTAAAAGCAAGTCTCCTTTGATAGATACATACTGACACTTAAAAGGCAAAGTTGAGGTCATATCAGAAAGGCAAACAACTAATGTATCTTTTCAATGGAAGTTTGTAGGCTGATTCTGGTGTATGTTTTTATCATTACTTCTGTTATTTTTACCTATTTTATAAAGCTTACTACTGAAAGAAGGGAACCAGAGGTAGTGATTATTTAACAGCAAAGACCTGACATTGTGTTCTTTCCTGCAAAATGTCTGGGGCTATGAACAGGCCAGGAATAGGTTCAAATTCCTCAGGCCCAACCTGTGACAGTGGACACTCTGTGGCACCCCACTGGAAATGGGAAGACTTCCATCACCCTGGAACAGGTCAACACCAAAGGTAGGGCACTCTCGTTGTCCCTGCTCTCACGCATCAGGAACCTATCCTCTCTAGAGACCTACTTAAGTACAAATCCTATTAAGATATTTAGATAATATGGCAAGATGCTTCTTTTTATTCTGAGCCCTTTGAGGTGATTAGAGAGGGAAATCCTTGCTATCTATTGAAGAAGGTTTCTGGCATGTTTAACATCTTAGAAGCATATTTTTGTGTTTCTTTAGGTTAAAGATATCCTCCTAGGAACTTATCTATCAGATGAAGGAAGAACTAAGGAGTATATGTATCTGTGGGGAACAGACAAGTTTCTGTTCCATGGGAGAATACTGAATCAAAAAAGTCCTGAAAAGGAACAAATTATCTCACATGATATACTCTATACTGCTGAGTACAAATAGTGTGCTCTTTATCAGGAATGACATAGATTCCCTATTCCTAACAGAAAGACATTAAGGAAAAGTAGAAATCACCAAGAAAAATGACTGAGGGATAAATCAATATGAGGTGAAAGGTCAACAAGCGGTCTGCTGGTAGTCTGCCAAAAAGTATTTAATATGTCCATTTGATATTATTCACTTTCTTAAAAAAAAACTATGTGAAACAGAGAGTTGCAATGATACAGCCTTTTTGTCTCCCTGAGAGAAAAGGCTTTGCTGAGAAACATACACTGATCTAAAAGTAGTGTTTATCCCTAGAGCTTCAACATCCCTTGAGGGTTAGCCATTATTGCAAATGCAATGACAATCTTTCAATACAGACAAATTAGCTATTTTCTACAGAGCTAATTCAGTTCTTCAAGTTACATTAATTTATCACAGTTTAATTACCGTTAAAATTATACTAATTCAAATTAGAGGTGGCAGTCCTGTAACACATGTTATTGGATACCTCGTGTGAATTCTTGAAAAATAACGCTTGCTGTTTTAGAACAGGATGTAGTAATTTTCAGGGACAAGGATGCATGCAACTGATAAAAGTTTCTAACAGCTCCCAGCTAAAACAGTTTCTATAGGTTCCTGTCTTCATCACACTATTCAAACTTCTTCATAAGCTGCCGTTTAGCCTTTTCTCTGGGATGGAAAGTGTTTCTTGACATTTTTAAGACCTTGTTTAAAACTGTTAAGCTTTCTTTAATTAAAATACTGCTCTAATTACAAGGAAAAAATTACAAGGAAAATTAATAAAAGTGAAAACACTTCAAAAATGTTTCCATAATTCAAATACAACTATAACCAACCATAAAATGGCAGGAGGGTAAACAGTTGACACATATGTAAGCCCAGCTGAGAAGAATATAGGAAATAAGAAAGAGAGAAATAGACCTTTTGGGTAAGCACAAATACTTGTGTGATACAAGCTTTATGATAAATGGATCAGGTTGCTGTTTTATAACTACTGAGGCTTTCCCCAGCAGCATTTGTGTGGAAGAACTGTGCCAGTATTCTGTTTCAATGTGTGAACTTTCTCTGATTTCCAATCTAAATTCAGGCTGAGCAACTCTAAATTTACACTTTCTTTAGCAAACATTTTGTCCTTTGCAGTAAACAGATGTTCCTTACCAGCCCTCCTGATATACCAAAAACAGTATTTTCCCCTTTCACCTTCCTAGTTTTTGTTCATATTTCCTTTCTTTATTCCCTTGATTGCATTAACAGACTTACCTGCACTGGTAACTGCTTGGACTCTTCTTTCTTACAACTGGGGGAACCAGAATTGCATTTGATATTTCATTTCTCTCATGAGTACCTCGTACAGATGACCCATTAGTTCTTTTCCCCTGTGGGGAATATCTACACCACATACTTGTTTGGCTTTGTCCCAGCAAGGGCCAGCTGGTGACTCACAGACATTGAGTGATCAGTCAGCAGCACACACAGATCTTTATTCTCAGTCTCTCCCACATGGTGAGCTCACAGCTTGAAGTTCTTCTTAGGGGTCTTGATTGCACCCCAATACATGATTGCTTTGCTCCATTGAACTGAAGAACTCTGAAACTTAAATGCAACATTTTAAACCTGTGTGTTTCAGGATAGGCATTAAAATCCACATACAAAATTTAGTGGGATCTCCCAAGAGCTAATCTAATCTAAAGCCTAATGGTTTCTAGGTACTCAGATATTGGCTTTCATAATGAAAAAATAAACAACTCTCTTTACTCTTCAAGTCATAACTTAGAATTCTATCCTCTAAACTCAAGTATAATGTTGCACACAGACTTTTTTTTTTTTTCACCATTTGGAACATTGCTTGTCTTCTTTATTTCTTCAGATGTCTGCTTTCTAAATAATAAGAAAAAAATCTGCTTAATAGACCTCTAGAAAATTCCAGAGGAAATCTTTTGTTTTGTAAATCTGTCTGAGACAAGCTGACCTGCATACCTTCTTAACGTAACAGAGTAAGTCCAAAGACTCCTGTAATTTGCAGAGCTAGATTATAAAGACAAATGACTGAAAACAAAGTTACTGAGGAAAAGTTTTCTGCATTTGGTTCACATTTTTTTCTTAGTACATCTCCAAAGAGATCCCAAATATCTTGTATGATTCATCTCATCTAACTTTAGCCATTTGAAACTATTCATGTTATCCGAGATAGTTTTCTAGGCTGCTTCTGTAACCAATGGAGAGAGACTTTCTAGTCTTTCCAGTCTAAAATAGGTGTTTAAGATAGATAACACTTAATGTTTTATGATTCATTTTTCCTATCTTTAGATTGTCTAGAAGTTCATATCTTTCTTCATTGGCTATAAAAGGAGTGTGTCCAATTAGTACAGACATTCACGAGTAACTTGGGGACAGGCAAGATAGACAAGATGAACCTTAATCTTTGATCTAATACGTTATTTGAAATAGGAACAGTAATTAAGATCCATTCTGGTGCTTTTGAAAAATCCAACCTTACCCTTTAATAAAGCAAAATTGCTTGAAACGAAACAAAGAAAAATGAGCTAAAATAGCAGACTCTTCAAATGATCAAGAAAGAGAGACTTAGAAAATGGTGAGCCATTTTGAGAAGGCAAATCGATAAACTAGGCACTCTGAGATTCAATAAGTGTGAATATACATTCAAAAAATAAATGTTAACAACTTAAAAGTCAGAGGGAGCTTCCCTTAGATAGAAAAATCATCAGACAATAAACTGAAAATTACAACTCTGCAGGATCTGGGGGGCAGGCCTCAAAGTGAGATGTAGATCTAGTAAGTATTAAGGAAAGAGCCTAGGATGTTTCTCTTAAGACCAAGCACGGTACATCAAGGCTATGTTTTGTTTGTGGGCTAGTAACTCCTGATGAGTCCATGGGAGCTTTGCATACTTGCTCAAAAGTGTTGTAGTTGTAGGAACAGATCCTGGCAGGTTAGTATTCACCTTGACCTAAATTTAGCCTTCCAAAAGTCATCGATTTTAGGCTAAACTGTCTACTTCCATTACAAAGATACAATCATTTGCAAAGAAACTTTGTAGCTATTTAATTTAAAGATTTGGGAAGATTACAAGGTAAGATTCAGATACAACTGATTTTGTTTCTGTTGTGAATGAGTGTTTTAGGTCTCTTAAAAGAACTGACTAAAACCAAAATTGACATCATAGTGCAGCCTGAGGGAGGTGGTGCACCACCACAGTCTAAAGACCACGTGATAACTGACTGACTCCCGTTAAATGTGCTAAGCTTCTGAGCACCTTCAAGCATAGGAACCACACTTCCTACCTCACTGCTGTAGACAAAAATCCAAGATCATAAGCCACTGAGGAACTTTTGGAAAAAAAAAAAATTACTTCAGTTTTAGAAATCCCATTGACTATGATCATAATTTTTTTTCAAAGCATTCATTTCAGTTTATTTTTGCTTGTGTTGCTTATTTTGAGTAGTTTTATTAGAGGATAAAATTATTTATTTCAAACAGAACAACCTTTCTGGTAATAATAATAACAATAACAGTATTCAATAAATATAATGTAGATGGATATAGTAATATTGGTGTCTAATTTCAGCTACAACAGAGGGCTAAAGACATTGAGAAACTTCCAATTGAAGGAAAAAGAAATAAAAGACCCGTTAAGATTTTACACTGACCCTTTATCTGGTTTGAGTCTCACAGCTAAGCCACACCTGTGAATAGCAAAGACGAAATACTTTGTTTCATAGAATGAATGGTCACCTCTGCATCCTGCAACTGGCTTATTTTGGTGTTCCTAATGTTGCAGTTTTGTCAATCTCCAGTGCCTCTACACAGTATCAAGTTAGCAGAAGACGTGTCAAGGGGCACACTACAGAGCTCTGTATGCCACAATTAGGAAAATCTATTGCACTCTACAAAAACAGAGATATTACTGTACAAGGTCACCATACACTAATAAGAACAACTTCCTGTCTCTGAAATTTGTAAGTAAAAATCTTCCTCAAAATTATTTGGATGGCAGCAACTTGCATTCCATTAATACGATGGACAATGTAAAGATACTAAATTAATTGTATTTACAAGAATGATCTTTTTGTTAGCTATGATGTGTTCAAGCATGAAAAGCAAAAATTAATGCAGAAGATAATTTTTGTTACTAATACACTTGTGAAAATGCTGAAGAATCAAATTTTTGAATACATATAAATAGGCATGAGAAACTTAATTTCAATGTCTATTTCTGTCTAGTTTTCTGTTTCTTGTTAAAACAACTGGCTTTTTTTTTTCTCTTCAGGAACCCAGGATTTGCAATATTAAATTAGTCCATATGTCTGTTATATCCTCTACTCTTCCCACAGTGATGTTGTTACAAGAAACAAAAATTTCTGTAACAAGCACCAAGTGCATTACACAAGGCTGGTTAACTTAAAAACACATCTGCATGATTTCCTCAGACAAAATTTATCCTTTAACATGGGTAAGAAATACTATTTATTTTTAAGACCTTTCAATTTTTTCCCTCAATTTTATCTATTTTATAATTACAATAGTCATTTATTACTCTGTCATGCTGATTAAACATGCCACAATCCTCACTATGGTTTATGAATACCATGGTACTGTGGTGATCTGTTACACATCACAAATATTCTTCTTATATGCAATTATTTCCTCATTCCTTTCCTCAGTGGAGACTTTGCAAATTATTTACATACATATGTGTTTATATAATTTATATTTGTGTATTTTTAGATTCATAGATATTTAACTACACAAAGGACTATTGTAACCATCTAATGTGACCTCCAGCACAACAGTGATTCCCTCAGTAAACCCAGCCAGCTAAGCTGTAGCTTACTTTTTAGTAAGACATCTACTCTTGCTTTAAAGACTGTATAGAAGGATATATCACATTCCAAGGTAAATATGATACACTGTGTGCATTTATTTTAGAAATTTTTTTTTTTAAAAAGTAGTATTTGGAACTGAAAGCTAAAAATGGAAAAAAATTAGACTTACACAGAAGTTTATAGGCAATCCCAGTGTGTCAAGTAGTGAAATAGAAGCTTCTTACTGTGGTTCAAGTGTGAAACACTTGCATTCAGAGCATTACAAACCTTGAAAATGTGAAACAAAAGCATGAATATAAATATTATTCTTCAAAAGGGCAAGCATAGCATGTGTCAGGCAGACTTTTCTCACTATTTTAGTGAGAGCTGTTTAAGGATATGCATTATTGTGGTCAACACTCGTGGAAACTTCTTCAAGGCACAGATTATTCTAACCATTTGAACTGTTCCGACACATTTTAAACCAAAAAAAGAAATCACAATGTTGTGAAAATCCTATCCTCTGCACCTATGGATTCAGCCTCACAGTCAGATTGAGTTCAGACTGTGCAAGGACCCTGTGAACACTGCAAAGTGACTTTTCCCATTTGTGGGTACAGAGAGTCCATCAACTGACAATATGTTTCAGGTAACACCTTAATACATTAAAACTGTCCAGTTTGTTCATATGCCATTTTAGCCTGGTTTTCTTCATCCAGTTGTGTGGCAATTGTGCTCTTGAACTTCGCAACACAGCAGAAGATAAGGATTCTTTGTATGAACAGGCACCTTCACTACCTTGTCATATTTTCACAAAGTGAGAGAGACTAGCCTCACTCTTGTTGTTGACTTAGTTGGCACAGACATACGAATTGTTCTTATCACAGTAACTCACTTTTGTCCTACACATAAGCTCTAAGGAGTTAAAAAGCTAGCTATGGCATGTTGCTGTAAGCCATAGGATAAAACTCTTTTCAAAAATGGCAGTGATGAGCACTGCCCTTTGACTTTATATACTTGGTTTTGATGCTCTGCAGAAGTTCCACTAAATGAGTCCAGAGATATCTAGCAGAGAATTCATTGTACTGGAATTATTCTTTGCAAAACAAATAAGATCAATCTTTCTAACCACAATTTTCTAAAATTACTATTTTTTTTAGCACAAGTAGAAATTTCAGATAAGTGCAACATGCACCTCCACTGTAGCACTTCTGAAATTCCATCCCACTGATGCTTTGACTGAAAAGAAAAAAAACATCAGCACCTAAAACTGTGTAGAATAAGAAAAATCTCAGTTTTAAAAGAAATTTATGCTCTGGTAGTGTCCTTCCCCAACCAGAGAAACCCAACTGCAGAAACCCTAAGAATTCCATCATTAACCATTTTTATCTTAAAGTTGAAAACAAAATAAAAATGCTAAAGCACTTCTTAGCACTTTTGACTTCTGAGGACAATAATAGATAATCTTAGCAATGAAAATAACAGAAACTAGAATATTATGCTGAAGGTCATATCCTAAAACTGTATGAAATCCATGATAACTTGAAATGTAAATTAAAAGAGATAGTGAGCACTAAGTTCTGGTGATTACAGACAGATATACTTCATTCATTGTAAAAGTAAAAATAACATTTTGTGGTAGTCAAACATACATTTAATCCAAAATCTCAAGTTAAACTGTGCTCCCTGGAATTTTGAATCTGAATTGCTAATAGGGAGGGAGGAGAGCTGTTTAAACTATTTTTGTTCAGCGAATTAAACAAATACATCTCAGAGATTACACATATTTCAAGACTCTACTGAGAAAATACTATATCTACACAGGCAATTTCAAGAACTGTAACAAACATTAAAAAATCTTAATATTCTCAACATGCTTCAAACCTTTGAAATTCACCTGAGGATGTTCTGTTCCTAAGTCTCTGCTCCTGATTTATGATTTGTTGAAATATAGAAAAATGAACACACACACACAATCTGATTCTAAGGTTTTGTCTGTCAAATTAAGTCCAGTATTCCTATTTAACTAACAGTTTCCTTCCTAAAGGAAAAATAATTAACCAAAATGAAAGCCACAGCATTTTCACTTGAGTCTAATCCACTAAATTCTATTTTTTTTTAACCTAGAATATGAATTCTGCTAATAGTTTAAAAAAAATTATGGAACTAAATCTCACAGTGTATGCTGAGTTGGAAGGGATCCACAAGGATCATGGAGTCCAACTCTTAGCCCTGCACAGGATCATTCCCAAGAGTCACACCATGTGCCGGAGAATATCATCCAAATGCTTCTTGAACTCTGTCAGGCTTGGTGCTGTGGCCAGTTCCCTAGAGAGCCTGTTCCAGAGCCCAGCCAACCTCTGGATGAAGAATCTTTTTCTAATATCCAGCGTAAACCTTCCCTGACACAACTTCAGGCCATTTGCTTGGGTCCTGTCACCGGTCACCACAGAGAAAAGATCAGTGCCTGTCCCTCATCTTCCCCTCATGAGGAAGTTGTAACTGCAGTGAGGTCTCCCCTCAGTCTCCTCTTCTCCAGGCTGAACACACCAAGTGGCTTCAGCTTCTCCTCATACAGCTTCCCCTCAAGGCCCTTCACCATCTTCATTGCCCTACTTTGAACACTTTCTTAATATCTTTTTTTATATTGCGTTGCCCAAAATTGCACACAATATCCAAGGTGAGGCTGCCCCAGTGCAGAGCAGAGCGGGACAATCCCCTCCCTCGACCAGCTGGTGATGCTTTGCCTGATGCCCCCCAGGACACAGATGGCCCTCCTGGCTGACAGGGCACACTGCTGGCTCAGATTCAACTTGGTATCAACCAGGACTCCCAAGTCCCTTTCTGTGGCACTGTATTCCAGCATCTCATTCCCCAATCTGTACAAACATCCCAAGTACCCCACCCCAGATGCAGAATTCGGCCCTCTCTCATGTTGAATTTCGTATGGTTGGTGATTGCCCAGTCCTCTGATTTGTTGAGGTCTCTCTGCAGGCCTCCCTGCCTTCGAGGGAGTCAACAGCTCCTCCCAGTTTTGTGTCATCTTCAAACTTGCTTAGTATCCCTTCCAGTCCTGCATCCAAGTGATTTATGAAGATGTTGAAGAGCACAGGGCCTAAGATGGAGCCCTTTGGAACCCCACTAGTGACAGGTCACCAGTCTGATGTTATGCCATTCACTATTACCATTGCGTTTGACCTGTGAGCCAATTGTTCACACAGCATATTATAAAAAAAAAAAGTCTTAATTTGCCAGGATGCAAAAGCCATTTACTGCACATATGCATGAACCACACATGTTTGATGGAAGAACCATTAACAAATAGATAATTTGGAAACACACCACTGGTAATAGAACATGGAACAAAAATGGCCTTTTTTCTGCATTTTTTTCTCTCTCCTCCTAATGCTTGTTAAAAATTTTCTTTGGCGTCTCTCTGACAGACCACTAACATTTGCAGAGGGACATACCCCTGACTTCAAGGAACAGTGAGAATCATAAACAAAACTGTGATTCAACAGGAAATTTCCAATTTAATAATTAGATTTACACTAAATTTTAGACCAGAAATGATTGTTGGAATATTTTATCAGACCTAACTCACTTGTCTTAATAATATTTGTGAAAATTTCACTATGCTCCCCTTGATTTAAAAGCAGTATTGAAGTTGTGTAGATTGCTGATTTAAGTTTGGTGTTTGTTAGTTTTGTTTATGTAAGAGAAGGTTATGTTTGAATGTAGAATTTAAAATTCTTAAATATATTATCACACAGAGGTGAGGGGTGGAGAATGTTCTTGGAACTGGGTTGTATTGCAGTGGTAATTCCAGTGAAGTTTTGAAGTGCTAATAGTAGAATTTGTCTAACTTAACCTGGGTCATTGTCAAAGTCAAGCTTGTTGTCCTAGCCAGTGCAGTGGTTCAAGCTCTTCTAAGGAACAATTTATCTGATCATTAAATGGGCCAGCAAGACAGCTGAAATGTGTGCCACCGGCTACAGAGGGACCTGTGGTGTGAAAATGATGCAAGATTTTTGAGTTTGAATATGAACGGGACAGTGTTGCCTTACAGCGTGTCCCACCACTGCAAGCAGCAGTGCTGGAAGAATAGCAGCAGATTGCCCTGATGTACTGAACACACCCCTTTGTAAGCTGCAGGGAAGAAACAGGCATTTAAATAGCAAGAATTTTTCATGTTTTTACATGATGACAGCAAAAACCATAAGGCTGCAAGCTGAAGCACAAAATACTGCTGTTAAGAGCTTACTGGATTGCTAAAAGCTATTAAGAAAATGGAAGCTATTAACATCATGCCAAAAAAAATGGTCCAATAAAGTGACCTAATGTGAAATTGAGATACTTTTCATCACTCCAAAATGATCATACAAATAATGAACTACAGACTCTTCAGCAGAAGATGGTGTTTTCCCACCCATGTGCACTATTATGCTTTCAAAATGTGACACTTTACATAGTTGGTCATTTTGGTGCAGATTTTCTGTGAGCTGTACAACTACATTGTAAGAGTAAAGTCCCTACCCTATGCTCTTTTTCAGAGGAAAATCCTTCTGAGTCCAGTTATCAGCAAGAATCAACAATTGGAAATCACTTAAAATCTTCAGCTCATCAACTCTCAGTAAATGTCTGCCTTGCACAAAGTTCAACATCTTTTACTAGAAAGTTAACAACTAGCTTTGAAATCTCAAATAGGGGTTCCATAAGCTGTTTTTAAACTATTCTTCATTATACTATATTGGCCAATGCACATTGTCTGTAATATGAATAATATATATTTTATGTGGTTTATATACTAAACATAATAGTAAATATGATAAGAATATATATGTAATATTTACATTTTAATATCAAATATAAATCTAACATTTTACACATCTATAAACATTATAGCAGCAATCACTTTTGAAATTATACTCTAAAACAAATTCAGTTGTTACCAAAAGGCATTTTTGAACCTGTGTTTTTCTGCATATTGTTAAATGACTGTCTAGAAATAACTATGAAAGACACCATAAATCAGATTATCAGAGAGCTTCAAAAGTGTTATCAGTTTTAAGAGTATATTGTTATAATCGACCTCACACAGCTGAAAGCAATAGTAGTTTTACTGGTAATCTCCTTTGTCAAGTCTCAGTCTACACAGTCTGTACTCCATTCCCACCCAGAGTACTGAGACAAGGAGACATGAAGGAAAAAATAGACACACCCCCTATGGAGAAATCTAGCCGAAAATATTCTTTTGTGGGTTCAAGGCATTTAAATTCTGCCCCATTATTCTAATATGTGCCAGTATAAAACACATTAGGTCCTCCCTGTCCTACTGTGAAAAAAAGTCCACAGTATGAGAGGAAGACTTGTACAAATGCATTTACCTGAGATGTAACAACTGAGAAACTGGAAGATCTAATTTCAATTTCTGCATGCTTTTGCTGGCCTAAAACATCTGAACTTTTCAATATGAAACAATCTTGACCTCAAAACAGTATATATAATACAAGCTGAACTATCTTTTGCTAATTGTTTGTTTTAGTCTCCAAGGTAGAAAGGAATTAGAGTGCTTTGATGAGAAATAATGGTCAAATATATTGATCTGTACTGCAAGATCTGCAAGCGAGCCCAAAATGAAATTATCACAATTTAAAATCATATAAAGTAAGTATTAACTGTCTGCAAACTGATTCAAATGTGTCCTAACACAAAACTGCTAGGAGCACTGGAATTGGGCCAGTAGTCTGATAAATTATTTGGACGAATCCTATTATTAGATGATTATTCAACAGAAATAGAATAGAACCATCCAGTTAATTATGATGACCAAACACTCTGGCATTGACTGTTCTAACAGAATGAGCTACATACTGTTACTTCTTTTGCAATAAGGTGATGTTCTTTGAGGTCATAATTGTGCCTTCATATGCTTTGTGTGTTGCATGTGCCCATGTATGTATATAAAATTATGCTTAATGTGTGGATTGGCAGTTACATACTCATACAGTACACGTGGCATTGCATTTAATCAGAGCTGTGAACAACATACAGCCAGATCAGATTGATTAAGAGGATTTTTACAAGTTCACCGGAAACCCTCAATAGCACTTGACTATAATCAAAACTTTAAATACAATAGCAGGAATTGAGTAGGGATTGAGCTGGCACCAGAGAGGCTAACTCTGCACATCGATACTCAAAAATAAGAGTTGTTGTGTGAAAAGAGTGCTAAATTGGAGAAGTGCCAGCTGTTGAAAGCCTACATTTAAGGCTGAGTCTGAGGACTGCCAGTGTTTGTGAAAGAAGACTGGAAGAGCAGATGATGGGTCTGAAAAACAGTGCTCACCCACAGCATATGGACTCAGACTGGCAGTCCAGGACGTGTACACCACCGTCTACTGTGTCATCCTGGGCTTAATTTTCCTGGTTCTCCATTAATCCATCTAAGTAGGATGCTTCTTTTTATTGCAAGATGTTGAATACCTGCACGTGAAAACATGACAGAACACATCAATGCATTTTCAGAGCAGTGCTAAGGAATTATGACAATTTTTAATACCTGACCTGCCCTGATAACTGCTGAGGCCCTGATCCTGTGAATAGTGATATCTGTGCTCAAATTTACATGCTGTAATTAAACCCAAAGAGACTACTTTCAAAGCCTAGAGTTAAACAAGAAGAAGTTTGTAATGAGAAGTCATATCTTTCATTAGAACTGCAGATATAATTGGAAAAAACAGACAGACTTCCTTGCATACAAGCCCTGTTTCATGTCTTCAGGACCTGGCAAAGAGCCAGGTCTTTGCAGGATTGAAGCCTAAATGTCATTAGCAGCATTTCACTAGGTATAAATGCCATTGTAAAAGATGCTTGTTAAAAACTTGAATCTCTTTGCTTAGAATCCTCCACAAAATCACCAAAAATTAGTTTGTTCTCTACCTGACTTCTCAAATCAGTAAGAGAAATATGAAAATATTTATGAAAGTATTGCAAAGAGCCAGTTTGATCATTGGTTGTAAAATGGCTTGTTTTGTTCAAAAAATAATTAAAAGTTAATTGAGCAAAGCACAAGGGAGAAATTGACTCTATAACCCAGCATTTACAGAACTCATCAGGGATATGGGAGACCAGCATTGAAGCCTCTGCTTTAGCAAACAGATAATTAGTTTTACAAATCAGAAAAAATTAATCGAAGGAGATTAGTGAGCTCTACTTTAGAAGAGCCAAAATCCCAGTGATGAGGATTCCTTGGGATGTGGGATTCACATCCTCAAAGTTGGAACGCGTTATGAATACTTCTGAACCTTTCTAAATCCTTGTGGGCACTGCTGCCTAGAGAAATAACTAGTTCCTTTTCAAAATTTGTTGGGCCATTAAAAACAAGTAACTACTGCTTTTTAAAATCTCTTTTAAAAACTATGAGAGCTGCTCATTTTTTGAATGAATTCAGGACTTTCCTGGTTTTGCCTCTGGTTCTTTCCAGCAGTTTCTAGCTCTAGTAAATTCAAATCAATCTATCTCTGCCTTCAAACACATGGTCACAGGTGTGTCTCACCTTGAAAAGGAGCCATGGATATGAACAGATGTCAGCTTCAAAGGTTTAACACAAAGTTGGGTAAAGTTATTATTTTCATCAGCTTCACTGAACTTTGGGTCAACCCCCACAGGTGTTGACTAAAGATGCTGAAAGACATGATAGGGTCTATTTTTTCAAAACAGGGGGATGAAGATGGCAATGCCTATGACCAAGTCCAGTGTAATGGTTCTGACAACATCTATCAGGGCATTAACTCTGCATAACTGTGCTCCATTATGTTCTAAACAGCAATCTAATTTTGATAAATGGTGAATGAGAACCTCCAGTTTCAACATAAAGCACGTATCTCTCTAAGTTTAAACAGACAGTGTAGTCTCTGGCAGTGAACACTCTCTTGAACTTGGATAGAGAGCAAGTTAATGAGGTCAGTGGCTTATCTTGCAAAAAAAAAAAAATTAAGGAAAGTACTTTCAGGTATAGTTTTCATGAAGAACCTGAACTGCAGTTTGTTGAAGGCTGAGGTCACATTCTGCATAAAGCATAGGTACTTGCTTATGCTGTTTGTATGCTCTGCTCAAAGTATCATAATTGGGAACTAGAAACTGGACAATGTGCACTTCCTTCTCATTGGATCCTGAAAATTTTCTATTCTTTTATAGTGATGCCTGAAGTCACCTTCTGCCTTTTGTAGATGTACAAGCATAATTTTTATCATGTTTATTTTACAACTTCAGTAATATCTACCATATGCCCAGACAACATGGTAAGTGGTATCCAGGCTGATACCACCAGGGCCAAAGATTTGGGAAATGATCAGAAGGAGGGGTGTCTGGCTGGCCAGGGGTTCCTTTTCTTTTGCCAAGTTTTAAGCCAAGTCCAATCTGTTGCCTGTCAGTTAAGCAATAAAAGCAGGGATATAAGTGTTGACATTGTAAACCTATATAAGTGTTGACATTGTAAACAGCTCATACAGTCATGAGAAGTTATGTCAAACTTTGGTTTTTGAAAATTGATGTTGATTCCAGATCTGGTGCCTCAGTTCACCTTGATGAAACATTGAGAAAAATGTACCCCTGAGCAGTCACTGAGTTTAGCTGACTTTTGGCACATTCTTCAAGGCCAGTAGTCTCATGAAACACTGATGTGCTTTTATTACTCTTATCCCTTAGAAATCAGCTCCAAGTGTGTCTCCATAGCCTGACTTCTGCTCTGTCTCTCTTGCCCCTGTGAAAGTTCTTCACGTTGAATGGGTGAAAAAGTTAACAAATAAATGATAAAGGATAAATTATTAAATAAATGTGCAACAATTTTTTTTTCCATTTAAGCCTTAACATTCAATACGCATTTTCTGTCTTTAATTTCCAGATGTCAGTGTGTTACACCAGCTTAAGGCCTGGATTCAAGCGAAGGAAATTTAGTCCTCGGTTTTTACAAGACATCCAAACACAGAAGTTTGTACATAAAGATTAGACCATGAGGTCTTATCAGCAGGAACTACCAGCTTTACACATCTGGTTCAGTTTTAGGCTGTAAAACAATGAATCACAGTTTTGTACAACTGGCACCACCAACATGTAGAAGAGAGCTGAGGAAATAGGTACTTGGTGCAAACATAGTACAACACTATCTTGAATTTTATTTACATTTACTCTAATCATGGTCATCATGTTCTGGAAAACTATCCAGGAAAATATCACTACCTAGTGACTACTAAGACTCATGGGTTGGGAAAAGAAGTTGCTTCCTACAAACAGCAATAATTTATTTCTTAAAAAGAAGAAACAGAAGGAGATGCATAAAATTGTACTGGGGGCAGATATTGATATATATCATCTTTCAAGGTATAAAACTTTTTCTGCATTGTTAACGTGACATTGGCATCAATTAACACTTATTAATTATAGAATCATAGGATAGCCTGTGTTGGAAGGGACCTCAAAGATCACCTAGTTCCAAGCCTCTTGTTGTGGGCAGAGACACCTTTCACTGGACTGGGTTGCTCAAACTACCATCCAACAAGGTCTTGACTACTTCCAGGGATGAGGTACCCACAATTTCTCTGGAAAACTCGTTCCAATGCCTCATCATCCTCACAGTAATGATTTTTATCTTAACATCTAATCTAAGCCTATTCTCTTTCAGTTTGAATCCATTCCCCCTTGTCCTGTTGCAACAAGCCTTTGTAAATTATCTCTCTCCATCTTTCTTGTAGGCTCCCTTCAAGCACTGGAAGGCCACAATTAGGTTATCCAGAAGCCTTCTCTTTTCTAGGCTGATCTAACCCAGTACTCTCAGCATTTCCTCATAGGAGAGGCACTCTATCCCTCTAATCATCTTGGTAGTCCTCCTCTGGACTTGCTCCAACAGGTCAACGTCACAGACTCACAGAATCAACTAGGTTTGAAAAGACCTTTGAAATCATTGTGTCCAACCTATGACCCAACACCACCTTGAAAACTAGACCACGACACTAAGTGCCACGTCCAGTCTCTTCTTAAATACCTCCAGGGATGGTGAATCCACCACCTCCCTGGGCAACCCATTCCAAAGTCTGATCACTCTCTCTGTAGAGTTTCTTCCTAATGTCTAACATAAACTTCCCTTTTTTCCAAAGGCAATAAACTCTTTTTTCCCCTAATTTCCTGCAAAATCTCCCTGTTCAACCAGGCCAGTTGTTTCCCCCAGCAGCTCACCTTTCCACACACTGGGACATTCTGCTCCCATGTCTTCAAGATTTTTTTCTTGAAGTATGTCCATCCTTCCTGAACCCCTTTGTTATTAAGGGCTGTTTCCCAAGGTACTCTCTGAACCAGCCTCCTGAGTAGACAAAAATCTGCCCACCAGAAGTACAGGGTTTTGTTGATATGCTTCCTTACCTCACTGAGTATTGAGAACTTTATCATTTCATGGTCACAGTACCCTAGATGGCCTCCAACCACCACATCTCCCACCAGCCCTTCTCTGTTTGTAGACAGCGGGTCTAATGGGGCCCCAGCCCTGGTATGTTCACTTATCATTGGCAACAGGAAATTACCCTCCGTACACTCTAGGAATCTCCTAGACTGCCTCTTCTCTGCAGTGTTGAGCTCCTGGCAGACATCCATGAGGTTAAAGTCACCCACAAGAACAAGGGATGGCAATTTTGAAACATCCACCAGCTGCTTGTAGAATAATTCATCACCCTCTTCATCCTGGTTGGGTGGTCTGTAACAGACTCCCACCAGGATGTCAGCCTCGTTGACCTTACCCTTGATTCTGATCCACAGGCACTCAACCTTATCACTGGTGACCTTGAGTTCTACAGAGTCAACTCTCTGACATACAGAGCCACTCCTCTACCTCTCCTACCTCACCAAATTCTTCTGAAGAGCATGTACGCATCCATTGCAGCATTCCAGTCATGTGAGTCATCCTACCACATTTCTGTGATGGTGACTACATCATAGTTTTCCTGCTTTGCTATGGCTTCCAGCTGCTCTTGTTTGTTTCCCATACTACATGAATTAGTCTACATGCACTTCAGCTGGGCTGCTGATTTCATTCCTAACCCTGGCTTTCCACCCTTAGGCTCATCTCTGCAGAACCTGGTTTCACTTGCCCCTTCAAACTTAATTTAAAGATCTCTTGATCAACCCTGCCAATTTATATGCTAGGGTTCTCTTGCTCTTGCTAGATAGATGAAGCCTATCTGACTCAAGTGGGCTTGGTACCATAAAAATTGACCCATGATCAAAAAAAAACAATATTCCCCTGGTGGCACCAATCCTTTAGCCACCTGTTGATGAAAAGGAAAAACCTACTCCTAATCCTTTCCTCATTCATTCCTGCTTCTGCAGGAATTGAGGCGAATACCTTCTGTAGTCCTGTCCCATCAATTCATCCACCCAAAGCCTTAAAGTCTTTTTTAATTTCCTTGCTACCTCTTTTATCAATCTCATCATTGCCAGCCTGGACTATCAACAGTGGATAGTAATTAGGGGGCTGAATTAACTCAGGGAATCCCCTGCTAATATCCCTCACCCAGGCCCCTAGGAAGGTAGCAGACTTCCCTGTGGGATGGATCCAATTGTCACACAGAGCACTCAGTTCCCCTCAGAAGAGAGTTACTGACTACAATTACCCTTCTCTTTTTCTTAATAATGGTGGTTGTGATCCATCTCATAGGTGGGATGCTACTGGGAGACACTCCAGACAGATCTTTTTGTTGAGTGTCATCTGACTGACCCTCTAGATCTAGGGTCTCATACCTATTCTTTAAGGGCACCCGGGGAGGTAGTCAAGGTTGGGAGGGGATTCTTTTACCTCTCCATTCAGGGACCTGTTTCCATTCCCCTGCATCTGCTCAGTCTGTTCCATCTGCCTGATGGAAAGAAGGGTAGGGCTTTTCTGACTCCTGCTAAACTTCTTGTGGGGTTGAAAGGATGCAATTCCACCAGTCTATTTCCCTTTCACGCTCCCTAATACTTAGCCTCTCTGCTTCTTCCTTAAGCTCTTCCACTAAACAGAGCAAATCATTCACCTGATCACACTGTGTGCAGGTGTCTTTTACACTGTCCTCTGGTACTAATGCCAGGCTCAGAGACTCCCTGCAGCCAGTGACCTGGGCAGCTGAGTCCTTCTTGAGGGATTCTGTCTGGGTTAGCACACTCCTGCTGGCAGCAGCAGCAATAGCTTTTGATCATTTAGAATCCATTACTGGATCTGGTTGAGTTGGAGAGAGAAAAAAAACAACAAACCAAATGATGAGAAAAAAGTAAAAACCCACACCGAACCAGCCACACACAACTACCACATAAATCATCAGCAAGAGTCAGGAGACTGGCAGTGTCCTTCCTGTGCAGGGGACCCCACAGCTGGATGCAGTGCTCCAGGTGGGGTCTCACCAGAGCTTGTCCTAGTAAATCGTCTCTCTCCATCTTTCTTGTAGGCTCCATTCAGGTACTGGAAGGCCACAGTTAGGTCACCCCTAAGCTTTCTCTTTTCCAGGCTGAACAAACCAAATTCCCTCAGCCCTTTCTCATAGAAAAGGTGCTCCATCCCTTTAATCATACTGGTGGCCTCCTCTAGACTTTCTCCAACAGGCCAATGTCCTTCCTGTGTTGGGAATCCCACAGTTGTATGCAGTACTCCTGCTGGGGTCTCCCCAGAATGGAATAGAGAGCAGAATCTCCTCCCTTGACCTCTTGGCCATTCAGCTTTTGATGCAGCCCAAAACATAATTGGCTTTCTGGGGTGCAAGCACATATTGTTTGGTCATGTCAAGCCTCTCATTCACACACATCCCCAAGTCCTTCTCATGAGACCGTCCCACAATCTGCTCATCCCCTCCCCATTCTGTATTGATACTGGGGTTGCCCCAACATAGGTGCAGGATCTTAATATCTTCAAATGCTACACCTTTTTCCCATTTACTAATGGAGCGTAGTTACTCACAATAGACTATGAGAGAGATTTCTTTCCCTATGAAGATAAGGCATTCACTTCTTTGTAACCAATTTGTCAGCCCCTGATTACTTACTGGAAAACATTGATTCAATTAGCCATAAGGGATCATAACCCAGCATTTTATTGAGACTTTTTCAAAGAAAACACATTTTATTCAATTAGAAATGAACCTAGAAAAATATGCAAATATTGAAATTTGGCCCAGTGGTTGTACAGGGGATATCTTATAACTAAGTATTAATAAGGTTCTGCTAAGCAGTAGGTAAATATTATGTTTCTTGGTTTTGTTGCTTTTTTCTTTTTTTCTTTTTTTTTTTGGTAGTTATCATGCTTTTATATTATCTTAAAATATGCTGATGATATACAATGAAGGTTTTGTTCATGTATTAAAGGATAAAGTGTGGGAATATAAGAAATCTGCAAAATATGGGAAAAGGCAATAAAAACCCTAACTGTTTAAAGTGGCAACACCTGCTAAACAAAAAGTTTGTATGGTTGAGCTACAGAGGACTAATTCAATTTATCTGTCAGTGAGATTGCTTCCTGTCAGCTACTTCTGGCAACTCAATAATAAATCTATATGCAAATAAATAGTGAGATAACTACTTGGTTTTATTGAAACTCATGACATTCCCACAGCTCCACTTCCTGAGCTTGTCCAGGTAGGTCCCTCTGGATGGTGTCGTGTTCCTCAGGTGTGTCAGCTACACCACTCAGCTTGGTGGTGAACATCTGCAAACTTGCTATGCGTGCACTCGATCCCTTCATCTATGTCATTAATGAAGACATTGCATAACACCAGACCCCTGAGGGAGAGCACTTGTCCCTAAAGTCCATTGGGACTCTGAGTCTTTGATCACTATTCTCTGAATGTGACTGTTCAGCCAATTCCTTACTTGCTTAACAGGCCACCTTTCAAATCCATTTCTCTCCAATTTAGAGAGAAGGATCTTGTGTGAGACTGTGTCAAAGACCTTACAGACACTCAGGTAGATAGCATCTCTAGCCCTTCCCTTGTCCACTTTGCGATCACTCCATCACAGAAGGCCACTAAGTTGGTCAAGCAGGACTTGCCCTTGGTGAAGTCATGCTGGTTGTCTTGAATCATCTTCCTGTCCTTCATGTGCCTTGGGACAGCTTCTAGAAGGATCAGGCACAAAGGTGAGGCTGACAGGTCAGTAGTTCCCAGGGTCCTCCTTTCTATCCTTTTTAAAGGTGGGTGCAAAGTTTCCCTTTTTCCAGTCATCATGGACTTCACCTGACTGCCACAGATTTCACCTGACTGCTGTGATTTTTCAGATATCATGGAAAGTGGCTTGGCAGATACATCAACCAATTCCCTCAAGACTTTTGGCATGTATCTTCCCAGGTCCCACAGATTTGTGTATGTCCAGGTTCCTCAGATGATCATGAACCTTATCTTCTCTTACAGTAGGAGGGACTTTGCTTCCCCAGTCCTTGTCTTGTAGTCCATCCATCCAAGGGGTGTGGGAAGAGAAGAGAGTACCTCAGCCTTCTCCTTGTCTGTTGTTATCAGTTTGCAGCCTTGGGAGAGTAGGGTAGATATTCTTTTACCTTCCTTTTCTGTCTGACATACCTTCTAGTTATTCTTTGTTTCTCTTCCCAAGTTCAGCTCCAGCTGCACCTTGGCCTTCTTCATCCCATCCCTAGAGAACCAAACAACATCCCTATACTCTTCCTAGGATACCTGTTCCTGCCTCTGCATTTCCTTCTTTCCTTTTAGTTTGACAATAGGTCTCAACTCAACCATTCCAGTCTCTTGCCTGTCTTTTCTAATTTCTTACATCTAGGGATCAAGAGCTCTTGCACTCTATGGAAAGCATTCTTAAAGATCTACCAGTTGTGTTCTGCTCCCTTGTCCCTGAGGACAGTTCCCCATGGGGCCCCATTGACTAATTCCTTGGACAACTGAAAGTTTGTGTAGTGTGTTGTGGCTTCATTGTCAACCCCGTGGAAGAGCAGTAATGGATATAGTCTGAGGGCTGTACCAGAATAGGAGGTTTCCTAGTGATGTTTCCTAGAATCCTAGTTGAATACTACCAAATAATATCACCCACATATTCAAGTGTTTTATCAAAACAATTGAAGTTGAAGCATCTCAGGAGACCTAGCACTGACCTTTTTGCCTGAATAGCATCCTCTCTGTGAAACAAAAGCATTTAGTTGTCTAAAATAGAATGTCATATTACTTTTCAGGGAGGCTTTTTCCTGGTAGTATTTAGAAAAAGTACATCAACACATGCTCTAATTATATTTAGCATAACAACCTTATTTAAAATGTAAATGTTTATAGTTATTCTTTAATGTTATTTGCAATAAATCTACACAGCATTAATTCCCCAAGTAAGGGTGTATTATTCAGTGCATAAATTTAAAAAAATAAAAAAGAAAAAAGGTCCTTAAAAGATGTTTACTGTTTAGAAATAATGGTAAATACAGGTACAGAGGAAATTTACAAAACAAGAAGTTTTTTTCTACCTTGGTTACAAGGGATCAGTTTTATCTTATTGATTTCAGAATTTCTTGTTAATGTGTTAGTTGTTTTCCTTCTCTTAAAGCAATCACATCAAAGACCTAAGACCAGACAGACCTTGTCCTGTCACAGAACCTTTTGTCTCCATATGTATTCAGCAGGTGACAGTGATAGTAAATTCAGTATACTTTCAATTTGATTACACACAACGTTCCACTCCCTAGGTAATTGTAGAGAGGATGCATGGTATTAAACATCTCTTAAGGCAAAACCTCCCTAGAAGAGGAGTCATAGAACATTTTGGCTGCTTCCTCAAAGCCTTGAGAAAGACAGCATCACTAAGAAACAAAAGTTGTTTTACAATAAAAATGTGCCCTACTCTTTCAGGACAGCACTAAACATTTCTTTAAATTTTTCGGAATGAACATTTTGTTATAATGAACTGTGCTTATTATATTCCTTATATGGGACGGCTTTTCAAATTCTCTGTGACACTGCAGATTCCATTAAGAATGCAAATGCATTTTTCTCTGGTCAAGTTATACTCTGTCATTGATGGGGTAAACTTTTGCTAAGATTACCCATAGGATCCCTTCTACAAGGAAGAAGCTGCTAATTTTAGACCATCCTTCATTTTACAGAGTCCACCGAACTCAGTTGCACAACTACCTTCAATTTTTATGCGCAATCCAAGCAGATACTACTTTTCTCTCACCCTCCACCATAACTCATCAAGACAGGTTATCTACACAATCCATCAGGCTTTTCCCAATAAAGGGGTCAAACAGGGAAGTGAGTTCAGCTGGTGATCACACAGTTCCATGGATGACTTCCTACTCTATGTGTGACCTTCTCTTTCTCATTCAGTTACTAACACCATACGTGACAAGGAAGTAGGCAGGTGAAATAGAACGTTAAAATTTTTTTTGGATTACACCAGAATTGCAGTATGATAAAGCAACCCTTTAACATCTGAAGTGTGGAAAAATCATAGTGTTTGGGACACATAAGTCTCCTATCACTTCTTGATACCATAAATACCATAGCTGGCACCTACATGTGTATCAGGTTTGGGTGTGAAAGATGTTGCTGTCAAGGGTAGCATTGGCCAGAATGAGACAGCCATTATACAAATGTGTGTGTGTACTAGAATATACAAACTACAAGTATGGAAATATGAAAAAAATCAGACTATCCCTCATTTTCGTTTTGCCTTTTTCACTTTAGTTCCAGATTTCTAGCTATGCGTAAGGAATGGGGAAACTGAATCCATTCTTATAATAATAATAATAATTTAAAAAATTATAAAAAAGAAGAAGAAGGAAAAAAATCAATCCATGTGGGTTATCCTACTTACAACAATCTACTAAAAGCTCAAGGGTTGCTTACTCTCTTTCGCCATCAGAATTACTGGCACAGAAAAACTGACACATGTTCACAGCCACACCAGCTGAACATCCCTTACTCTTTCAAACACCAGTTCTCCATTGCTTTGGGGATGCATCTGTTACTACAACACAATCTTTATTTATTATTATATTTGCCTATGGTTTTATATTTAATCAGATTTGTTTAATGCTTCTCCCTTGTTGTTTCCTCATTCCTTTGCTCATATTCAACTCTGCAGTTTAGTCAGTCTGAAAGCAGAAGCACTGGAAATATCATTGAGATATTTCACATAATTTTGAACATTTTCACATTGAGTTCCCATCAAAACACAGAACATATTTTTGACAAAACAAAGTTTAGAATTTGGTTCATAGTTTGTTTCTTAATTCCTATTGTGCTCATTTATGAATGTTTACATGTTCCTGTAATAAATACTGTCACTCCATTTTTGGGAAAGGAAAGCAGGATAACTTGAGACAAAATAGTGTCACAGATTTCTCAGTCCAGTGTTTCTTTACAAATAAAATGAAGACACCTCCTTAGAATCATGGAAAGATACAGTCTACACATGAATTAATAGAAGCTGCTTGTTTTCTCTTTTTACATGTGCAAAGATTATTAGCTCCAAACACTGAGAAAGTTCTGGAAGAACTGGTATTTCCTTGGGCAAGCCTGTGACCAGAAAGGGATGGCAGGAATGTTTTGCAGAAAATAAAAAGTAGAAACAAGGCAGTGCATTTCATTTTAAAGGGCTTCTTCACAATGCTATGCTGCCTGAAATGCTAGAAGGTCTTTGTGATACTAGCTGGAACTGCTGTGAGGTAATTATATGTAGTTACATAAAGCAGCCTGATGCAAGGCCAGCAAATTGTCTGAATGAAGGGAGTGTATTCCTTGTTAAATGTTTTGTCATGATGACCATGCCCTTTATTTATCTCTAACACAACATGCTTATTCTGCCCCATCCACTGTTTTCACCCTGCAAATTTATGAGGCTCTATTAATCTTCTGCCCTGCTGACTCTCTGTGTTGCAAAGTGTCAGCAGACTTTTGTACCTTGCTAATGTACAAAGTGCTTCTTATGAGTAATATCAGCATTTTGCCTTTTAATTGCACATATAATTTTTAGGTCTTACAGCTAATAAGGGAATTGAGACCACGGTTCATCATTGTCTCGAATGGTACTCCAGGGGTGTAGGGACTGTAGAAGCTCAGAGAAGAATATACTTGTCCTCGTTCCAAGCAATAGTTTCTCTCATTACAGCAGCTCCATTCACACCAGTACAGTTACAGGTTTGCCAGCACTTCCATTATAAGCCCAGCTTTTTGGGGTTTCAAAACTGCTGTAAAAATTTATAAAACATAACATGCATTCTTTCAGCTTAGTCTTTGTCTTGTTTTGGTTTTTGTTGGGTTTTTTTTCATTATTATTATACATTGTTGTTTCTGATGTATTATTATTACTGTTGGTTTTTTATTGTTTTGGTGTTGTGATGATGCTATTATTATTATTATTATTACTATTATTATTATAATTTTTATTATTATGGTTATTGTGATTATTATGGTTGCTATTATTATTGTTATTATTATTATTTCTATAGAACTTTATTTTACTGTTTTAAATACCTCATTACTTGCAGAGAGCAAATGTTGTTTTGTTGTCAAACTGAAAACTGGCATATTTGAACTAAGTCATAAGTTTCATAGCTGCTTCCACCTTTTCCATCCAAAACCAGATTAGAAAAGTTATAGCATGTTGCTAACTAAGAACAATGAGCAGTAATTTCATATTAAAAACCTTTAGCAAGGAGTCATATCTAGAGACTAGTGGTCAATGGCTCAGAGTCTTGATGGACATCAGTAACAAATGGTGTCCCTCAGAGGTCTGTATTGGGACCGCTGTTATTTAACACCTTGTTAATGACATAGATGAAGGGGTTGAGCACACACTCAGCAAATTGGCAGATGACACCAAGCTGAGTGGTGTAGTTGACACACCTGAGGAACACGATGCCATTCAGAGGGACCTGGACAAGCTCAAGAAGTGGAGCTGTGGGAATGTCATGAGTTTCAATAAAACCAACTACAAGCAGGTGCTCCTGTATTGAGCCAAACCCTCTATCAGTAGAAGTTCGGGGGCTGAAGCGATTGAGAGTAGCTCTGAGGAAAAGGACTTGGGGTACTGGTGGATGAGAGGCTAGACATGACCCAGCAATGTGCACTTGCAGCTCAGAAAGGCAATTGTATCCTGGGCTGCACCAAAAGTAGCATGGCCAGCAGGTCGAGGAAGATGAATCTGCCCCTCTACTCCATTCTGGGGAGACCCCAGCTGGAGCACTGCATCTGGCTGTGGGGTTCCCAGCACGGGAAGGACATCAGCCTGTTGAAACAAGGCTAGAGGAGAGCCATCAGGATGATTAGAGGAAAAGCTGAGAGAAATTGGTTTGTTTAGCCTGGAGAAGAAAAGGCTTATGGGTAACCTAATTGTGGCCTTCCAGTACCTGAAAAAGTCTGCAAGAAAGATGGAGAGGGATTATTTACAAGAACATATAGTGACAGGACAAGAAGGAGTGACTTCAGACAGAAAGAGAGTAGATTTAGGTTAGATATTAGGAAAAAAATCATTACTGTGAGTGTGGGGAGGCACTGGAGAATGTTTTCCAGAGAAGTTGTGGATGCTCTGTCTGTGGAGGTGTTCAAGGCCCAGTTAGATTGGGCTCTGAGTGACTTGGTCTAGTGGAAAGTGTCCCTGCCCATGGCAAGGTGGTTGGAACTAGATGATCTTTGAAGTCCCTTTCAACCTAGGGCATTCTCTGATTCTGCTGAGATTAAGGAACCACTTTGAGTTCCTGGCCATAACGCAGGGAGTGTGGGAGGTAAAAAGAGACTGTCATTACATGGTTTTCAAAGACACTATTCTATGAGAAAATGAGATACTTCTGTATGATCTCAAGAGGTCCGTGCCATGCAGATCAATTTCTTATTTTCATTTCTCCTCTTCCTGCACACCATAATATCTGGGTGAGAAAGCACTTCAGAAGACCTCATGTCTTCCCTCTGGTTTCCTTATTCTTGCCCCGCAGTTTATAAACATTTGCATCATGTTGGATATTCATCTAAAAGTTTTTAACATTTGGTTGTTCTATCATCTCCAGTTCCAGTACTGTTGTTATAAAGTGATGTATTATTCATGCAATCCAGGGTTCAATTTTCAAACTTGTAGACTTCATTACCATCATAAATATTGATTTCAAGGCACCCACAAGCATTTTTAGTCCGTCACTGAAAACACAAAAAAGAGACATCTGTACTCTACGGAGCATAAAATCAAAAGCTGTATACACATGATACAACGGGATGCCAAGCTAGCGATCCCAGATAGATGTCTAGGCACAATGTGTGCACTTGTGTAGCTATGTATCAGGGCCTACAAGCTGTGTAGCCACATCTCCAGACATTTGGGAGCTTAGACTAAGCAACCGTGACCTCTTAATGAGTTTGGACACTTCACTGCGTTGATACATCTACACTGCTTCCTCTTCTGGGGTCAGCTCACTGAATGGTGGTGGCATGTTGACAGATGGCTTTGATTGACAAGTCATATTATAATAATACCAAAAAAAGGACAGGCACAAAGATCACAGTTTACATAATCCTGGGAGTAATTGTGAGCACTCGAGTGTTTTTGTTCTCTTATGAAAGCCCATTTTATTGTGTTCATTTGTGGGGAAAATGATTATGAGGTGAACAGTAAAACCTGAATTACTGAATGCAAAGTAAGATAAAACACAAGGAAGCTTCAGACAGGCTCTGTGTGAGTGTTCACAAACTTCCTCATTAACTGTATCCTCACTTTGGCTTCCTGGTTCCTTGTTTGTTTGGTGGAAAAGGCTACCCCTTTTTCAGCTGAACAGTCTTATTGTTACCACTGTTATCATAGTTCTGAGGAAAAGATCCAAATTATACTGTTTCCAGCCAAGTTTCTCAGCTGAGTTAAGAATGATGTTACCACTATATCATCAATGACACCTGTAGGATGTGAAAATCCACTGCAAAACAGTCTTAAGTGAAGTATTTGTTCTGTATATACCTATATATATACATATATATATATGTATAAATGGGGAGGGGGGTGGGTATTTAAAAGATCCATATATCAGACATAAAGAAGGTTCACTATACAGACTTTCACTCCATCTCAGCATTACACTAAACCCACAATCCTTTCTCCAGTACTCACAACATCTCCTGAACTCACAACAGAATTATAGGCCTTACACTTTCTATCATCCCCTATCTATGCTACTTAATTTAAACAGTAGTGTAACAATTTTTACTAACATAGCTGCTCCTGATAGCAGGAATAAACCTAAAAATTTTCATTTGATAAACTTCAATGAAAATTAGAGTACCAGAGAAAAAAAATTAATTATCATAAAGATGTAACTAATTGTTCACAGTACAAAACTTTGAAGAAATACAGATATCCCCATTAGTGTTCCTAAAAAGGTTACCCAAATGTTCAGTACTTTATTTTCTCTACATTTATATTTCCTTTATCATTGCAGTTTTTTTGGTTGGTTTTTATTTGGTCAAACAGTTTGAAATAATTTTTTCTTACTGATCATAAAAATGCCCTTCTTTCAGATTTTCTACCATGTCTCCCCTCAAAGAAGGGCAATATCACAAAGGAAAATCTTAACCTTAACTTACCTCTCTGATAAAATTCAAATTGCTTCTAAGCTTCTGAGGCTATATTCCTTCTGTTCTTGATATGTCCATGGGAAAAAAAAAGTATATAATTCTTTCTACACTGACTGCGTGAACTTGACTTCTTTATTTCTTTTTTCTGGCTCCTCTTTTTAAACTGGAAGCAAGTACTGCACATAGCAGATTATCAAATGCTCTTAAAACAAAGCTAGACTACATTAATTAATGTTGTATGTGCACTTGAAGTGGGTAATATAGTTCATCCTCTGGCACTCAGCTCAGTTCATCCTCTGGCACTCAGCTCATTAATTTCAAAATGTATGTTACTAAACCTCTTATCTTGGTTTTATCTAATTAAATTATTAAGATGAAACTTAATAAAATCAGAGGTTTTAAAATGTCATTCAAGGCACAGATACAATTAAGAGATCAAATATTCATAGTTTTAGAAGACTCAACCCAGCAAGACCACTTTTTGTGTATGATCGCTTTTGTGCTCATTTTTTTCCAAACTGAACTGTCTTTATTTCAATAATGTTATGATTTGCAAAGATAGACAGGAAATTAGTACATACTACTCTGAACAGATAGGTTAATTGAGGTTCAGTCTGATATTGATACGTACGTATTATGAACCATATGGAATCACAGAGTAACCTGGAATCCCTACTTGGCAATCAGTTAAAGTACCAGTCACAGAATCACAGACCAACGCATATTGGAATGGACCTTGGAGGCTTTTTTTTCCAAACTCCTGCTCAAAGCAGAAGCATCTCTGAGGTCACACCAAGTTCCTCAGGGCTGTGTTCAATCAGGTCTTGAAAAACTCCAAGGACAAAGACAACATAAACTCTCTGGGAAACCTGCTCCATTGCTCGAACGTCCTCATGGGAAACAAATCTTTCCTTATATGAAGTCTGAGCAGCTCTTCTTCTTCAGTTTATGCACATTGTATTTCATTCTTTCATCATGCAACACGGTGAAGAGCTTTGCTCTGCATTCTTGGTGGCATCCTTGTAAATTTTGCAAGTCAACACACAACAATTAGTCACTGGGTCTGTCAGCACTCCCTTCCCTAACTCACCTGGCACTGGAAATCTTCACAGAATTCAACCAGGGCTACAGCCTGTGCTTCTGACTGGACACAGAAGAGGTATGAGAGCTCAAAAGGTAGCTGCCATGGATGCAGAAGAAGATTTAGTGTAACACCTAAGGTGCAGTGGTAGAAGAATGGGGAAAGATAAGTTCTGGGGCCACTTTATCACTATTTTGGAACATATCAAGTCAGAAAGTATGGGTACTCCAAATATGACATAGTCTAACACAGTCGGTTATGCATATCTGTACTGAAGAAACCTCCCCACAGAAGACAGAGACCGTCACAGCTCATGCCACCTACATAGTGATTATTATTCATTGACAATATTAGCAACTACAGTCTTCTTGATCTTTTTCTCTGACTGACACCTCAAACAGGGGCACAACAGTCTGTGCAGTTAAGTTACGTGGTCTCATGACCTCATATCAAGTGTTCTTACCTACAAGGACTATTTAGAAATAACTGTAAGTCATGTTGTGTAGGTACATTCCAATCTGTGAGCATAAATATTTTAGAGAAAAAGTTCTCTACACAAAATAAATTTGAGGCCACTGTACAAGAGAAGAAGCAACAAGGCCCACATGCACATCACAAGAGAGGGATGTACCTTCACTGTCTGGTCATATTTTGACTTTTGAATCCTTTACACAGACAGTTCACCGTACAGGAGTTGTACCACAGTTAGCTGATGTTCTTTAGACAGAGTGTACTGAGAATTTGGGAATGGCTATTCTTAGGGTTATAAAGTCAAGCATTCCAAAACTCAGAAAGTGTAAGGATTTGATACAGTTAACACATTATTAGTCCATAACAATCCTCCTCATGCAGGCGTCAGGAGAGTGATGGTGTATATGTAGTTTCCTAGGGTTTCACAGGCAGAAGAGAAATAAATTGGTGACAGAACGGTCTATACTCAAAGGGACTATCTCAGATGTGAATGTTTTTCCTAATACTCAGTTTCTTCCTTCTGTTCCATCCCTTGTAAACATTTCATCTCACAGGCTTATCTCTTTTCTACCTCCAGGACCTAAACTTCCTGTGCCCATACTCAGCCTCCATTTTTCAAACTTGCCATCTGTTGTCAGAGATGCAACTTGTGTAGATGGATGCTGCTACTCAGCTCTTCTCATCTGAATTTGAGTGTTCCCTTTCCAATCCTGTTCTTAGACCAGGTGAAGGAACTAGAACTTTCTGTGATCTGAATTCCTATCTACAGCAGTAAATATGCTGCCTGCCACAATGTGAGGCACATGTCTGTTTATATCTTAAGCTGAACACAAATCTAAGTGTCAAAAGGCTTGTCAGGCTAGGACTCAGGGCATGGGCATAGATGCATGTAATGAGCTTTATAAATCTGGTGGTAAAAGTCTTAATGTATGATGGACTAGTATATCTAATGCAGCCTGAATAGATGCCGTGTTAATGCCTGTGGAATATGTGTGCAGCATCTCTGTAACTTGGGTTAAGAGAGGATTGTCTCACCTTTCTGCTTTCCCTTTGCCCCTCAAAATCTCCTTCAATATGTTGCCTTCACAAAAATAGCTGGATTTAATTTTGATTAGTGCTAGAGTCAGCTACCTATATACGGCTGCAAATGTCACCTGGTACAGAGAAGAGCTGGTGCAGTAAGCAAACTCAAAAATGTGGTGTCTGGGGATGTGCATGTGGATACAGCAGGTTCCAGACAAAAGAAGCCTCCTACCATGAAGTCAAGAGCCAGGAGGTGTGGTGGTTAACAGCCTCTCACCTATTTAAAAAGCACCATTTCTGAGTTCTTACTTGATATGATGCAGTTATTTTCAAATTAAAAGGAAAAGAAAATCCATCACTGACAATAATGTCTTGTACAAAACAAACAGAAAAACACCTTCTATTTTGGAATGAGCAACCAGAATAAGGCAGAACTGAAAGGATGGTGAGAGATAACTTGAAGGATATAACTATAGATGAAGATCCTGTTTTAGCAAGAAAAGTCCACCAAGTCATGATACTGGGCAGGGCATGGCTTCTGCTGAACTACATGGGATTGGCCACATATTAAACTGTTGGTTCTGGATTGGAACAAAGGTATTAATTTAGTCAAACTGAAGGTGTCTTGTATATTTGCCAGATCTATGAATGCACATCCAGAAAGTACGGTTACTCACACAGGAATGACAGTTGTCATTTAGCAACAAAACATTAAAGTGTATTGCCTGTATTTAAGAATAAAATAAATGGTTTGGGGCAGCCAAGATGTCTGTCCTGCTTTGTCTACTTTTGTCTTCTGAGAATGCTTAGGTAAACAACCACAATCTTCCGAAGGACAGACCAGCTCAGTGAGTAAGGTTGGTATGCTATAAAAGACCCTTGTCTATATTCATTTTAGATTGTACCTACAGAGGATTTATAGAAACAATACCTAGGTGGCACTGAGGAAGCTATCAGTGCTATTTACTGGCAATTTAAAGGAATAAACCTGCAGTTACGCCTGTGTTTACTTTCCCTTGTGGTCTCCCTGCAACGCTTTCTAATCCTATTGTGACTTGATTGTTTCAGAGCAAAGTGCTCCACAGAGGCCAGTAATTGGCACACAGGTTCAAATTAGATTGCTGTGTGTTTAGGAAAGCAGGGGTCATTTCCCATCAGCACCACTCATTAAGAAGCAGAGTGCTAAGTCTTCTATTACAAAAATACTCATATGTAAGTGTGTGTATGTGTGTGTGTGCGTGTGTGTGTGTTTGGAAGAGCGGTTTTATGTATAACCTAGAGCAGAATTAACCTGTGATCAACAATATGCAAAACAACTTTGGTAAAGGAATATATTAACTATATACTCAATAACAATTTTCTTAACACTGCATCTGTCTGTCCTTTATTAAAAAAAAAAAATCATTTTCGCCTTGCAAATATGAAGCTAAAATGGGTGAATTCAGAAGCAGGCTTAGAGACAGTTGAAAAGTTGGCCTTTTGTGCCCCTGGCTCCTGTGAATTTTAATCAGTCTCCCAGCATTAATTGCACATCAGCCAAGTTTCAGTTCTATTATACTCGAGCCCCCAGCCAGCTCCTGCACACTTGCGGTGGTAAGGAAAGAGGAGACAGGGTTCAGAAACGAGTCTGTTGGGCTCCAAAGTGACTGAAGAAAGAGAGAGAACATCAATGTGCACCAGAAAGGAGAATAAAGGGCAGGTAGAATTAAAAAAAAAAAGGAATAATTAAAAAGTCTGTCAAAATGTGCACTCTATGTAAAAAGTTTAACTGATTCCGGCAACAACCAACTAATCATCTGATAATGTTTAAACAGAGGAGAGGCATTTGTGTAATTCTTGCCCCACCTAAGATACCCTGGGCACCTGAGTTTCTTCAAACACTGAGTAGTGTCCTTTCCTCTAGGATGACTAAGGGAGGTGCCTATCTATGACCTGCCTGTGGATCCTTCAGTACCAGAAAGTAGGCACTGCTGCACTCACATGTCTGGGGAAATCTCACTCGCTATGCTTGCATCAACCATTTTTAACTCACACAGTATCATTACTGTGGTATAGAACCTGTTTTGCATAATAGCCTAGTGGTTAGAGGTCTCCTGCCAGAAAGAGGACACCCAGGGTGTAATCCTCTACCACCTTGCTGCAAAGGAATCCCATGGGAAGAGAATATCAGCATATTTCTAGGGAGAGTATTTTCTGCTCCTTAATGAACCATGGGCAAAGGGGAGGGAAGGTCACTGCATGGAAACAGCACAAAGGTGGACAGAAAAGTGGTTGAGTATGCAGGGCTTGGTGGTAACAAGTTCACCCGAGACCAAGCAGATCTGTAATGCTGGTCCATGCCCTGAGGAATGGGTAGGTATTTCACAGGATACCTTGCAATTAACCCCTGGAGGACCTCCTGTCCTGCCTCGTCATTCCATTTCAGGAACCTGTTTCAAGTTTCAAATCCCAGTTTCACAGAAGGAGTCAGATGGGGTCTGGTATGTGTGCCTCACATTATTGTCTGTTCCAACTCTGGTGGATCTTTCTGTAGTGGAACCACATTAGCATCTTCCTGAACTCTTCCTCCATTTACTGGGTTCAGAGCTGATGTGTTGAAGTCAGCCATGCAAATTCTGCTCCTAGGGCACCAAACAGCGGGGGACCCTGTTCTTTAAACTGTTTTGTTTTTCCCCTCGTGATTCTATTATTTAAAGTTTCTTGCACTCTAGTAGAAGTCCTAAAGTCTCCCATGATGGGGTAAGAACCTCATGAGAAAGGCCCAAATGGACCAGTGCAGGGCCACAATTTTGGACTCTAGTAGTGTTCAAAAAAGCATGACTAAGAAAGATTGTAAAGAGAAAGTATAAGAACATACAGGGTCCTTTCCCTAGTCCTATCCTGGTCTCCAACTGCTTCCAGCTATGGGCCTATCTGAAATAGCCTGGGATTCTATTTCTCTAGTGAAGATCGATTAATTTCTTTTTCAAAGTATTTATCCACAGTCCTTTGAAACTTTGCAAACTCTTTTCTTTCCAGGAAAACTCTTATGTTCCTGAAAACATTGACATCATTAAGTAAACTAACTCATGCTTCCTTTTGCCTCTCCTCTAGCCAGAGAGAGACATTTTTCACACATCGGAATGAAATCTGCTGTGTATGTGAAAAGCAGATAGCACTCTTCATTTTCACTTGCCCCCTCTGACGTGAGCCTTAAAGGTACACTATAATGATGCAACCTGTCATGGAGAGCAATATCAAATCTAGGATGATGGTACAAAACAAGCAAAAAATTATACCTATCTGTGGAGTTTTGCTGTGTAAAAGAAGTGAAATTTCAGTCAGTGCTGACATTTCTTTTCCCCCCTCCCTAGTCACCATCAGCCCATGTTGTGCATTATGATTTTTTATCTTCATTATCTTTTACATCCAGTATGGATATCTCTTTATATCCAGTCACAGCTTTGCAGAGAGACCCCTTATCTTTAGACCAGGACTACATTCCTCCATCTTCTTGCCATATACCTATTGAAATGTTGTGAAATCCACTGTTATCTCTGGATTGAAAATGTGTTACTATGTAACGTATTAAACAGGAATACAGTTGTTACTTCAGTTCTGCTGAGATTTGCCTTTGTCTCCCTAGGATTTTGCCACATATTCACTAACATGCTGAGAATACATCTTTTTTTCTTGGTATGGCAACAGAAACACTGATGATCCCTGAAATCCCATTCATTGTTGTTGGACTTTCACAACTACAAACACGTGGGGAAAAAACCCTGCTTGTCTGCTTTTGTCCTACAGAAGACAAACGGTGAGAAACCAGAGTGATATATTCAGAAATATACACCTGTCATACCAGAATGAAAGGCACAGATGCACTTTCAAGAAACTGGGGAGGGAAGGCAGCAAAGAGAGAAGGAAAAAATGAACACAATGGAAACTTGGAAATTTGTATAAATAAATGGATTTGTAAGATTTTAGTTTGTGATACAAATCATCATAAGAACAGGAGAACTGCAGCATCTACTGGATCAAAGTCCCATTTAGCCCAGTATCTTCCCTCCAAAAACGGCCAGTAGCGGTGCTCTAAGTGTACACCCATGTTATAACAGATCAACAGCTGATAAAACTTCTCCTGAACAGTGTCTCAGTTACTATTGATTTCCTGAATGGAGGTCTATCTGATGGTCCAGGGTAGATTTGTCTTCCATTCTTTCATGCATTTCTTTTAAACAAATGACATCTTAAGCATATACAACATTCACTGACTAGTTCACAGCTAGCAAGCACCTTTTCTCTCTTTTAAACCTACTACTTGCTAGTGAGCAAAGTACAAGCCCTGCTGAGGTTTTTGTGTTTCCTCATATGCTTACACATATGGGTTATGTTCAGAGTGAGAGGGAGATTCTAATAAACTCCTCTGATGTGTATT
Source organism: Sclerurus mexicanus (assembly GCA_013396755.1). Taxonomy (NCBI): domain Eukaryota; kingdom Metazoa; phylum Chordata; class Aves; order Passeriformes; family Furnariidae; genus Sclerurus; species Sclerurus mexicanus. The sequence goes on from VWZF01005779.1 coordinate 1,208,260, forward strand.
GCTCAGAAGTAACTTAACTTTTCAAAGGTTCAAAATATGGTATAAACTCTGTTGGTCTCCCTATCACCTGTCAAGGCTTTTTTTATCTCAATTTCACTATTTCTAATTTATCTCCACTCTTTTTAATTTATTCTAGAGCTACCATGAAGTCAAAATAATACAAAAATGCAATAAAACCGTTAAATACAATAATTTAATCAATAGAAAGGACAGTATGTAGCTATCAGACCAGTCTAACTTATGCCACATGACAGGTCAAAGAAAGTTCACTCCTAATAATGTAAATCACAAAACAGTGTCTCAGGAACAGCATCTATGAAACCATGTCCAAAACATCCATAACAGGTTTTTTCGCTTATAATTATTATTAGCTTGGTAATAGTTGTTAGTGACCTATCTCCTTCTGCTGATTTAGTAAAGTACACCTAATAACAAGCAGGGGTCAAATGTACAAACTAAATGACACTGTATTCCCTGGGTACATAGTGCAGTTTCTAATGAAGTAATAAATGGCTTGCAGTGTTTTTGTCCCACACACCAAAATTAAGCTTATTAGAGTAAAATATGCCAGTTGAAAACATTAAAAATCTTCCCTGGAATATAAAATAAATCATCATAAACAGTGATAAAAAACAAACTATCTCGTGTTAGAGAAGCTGAATCTCTAAAATAGCTTTTATTTCAGTTCTCAGTTAAAGAGCAAGAGAGAGAGAAAGCAGTATCACATTGTTGTCCCTTTCTGGCAAGAAGAATTAGGGTTTCTTTCCTGAGAATTGACTGCAACTTCAACAAAAATACAGTTTTTGAGAATCCATCTGTTTCCATGAGAAGGAGAAAGCATTTTCCTATAATTTTAGACTTCATATGAATATGTTAGCACAGAAGAGATGACCTTTTCTTAGATGCAGAGTCAGTTCATAGTTCAGGGAAAAAATAACAATAAGAATAGTCATAAAAATTCATCACTGTATTAAGGGTATCCATAAAAACAGATAGTCCCTCACATAACTGTGCTGAAACCCACTCAAGCAATTGAGCTTAAAACTGTGGTATTATTATTCTTTGATGTCTATAGTTTAACAGCACAAAGCTGGTCTCCAGGCGTTACTCTCTATAAAGAAACACAAATGTTTGGCCTTTGGGCTGTAAATATTGTGTCACCAATGATTTTTAGCATATAAACTGTATTTTCCTGAATGTCAAATATTCTCAAAGTGCAGGGACTCCCATGAGTCTGAAGTGTCAGGAATTAAAAACAGTATAAAAGCAGGAGCTACAAGTAAGGAAAGAAGAAAGTGGTAGCAAGAAATGAGAGAAAGAAGAAATGAAATAATAACTAATATGAACTTGGCTAAGTATTATATGATCATTCATGTCCCAGATGAAACTATCACCTGGGGAGCATACCCAAGATACTATCAATAAACCTTGCTTACCACGTAAGATTCTTTTCCCTTTAAGGATTTGTGCATCCCAGGCATTAGAGGAGATTTCTTTTTTCCAGCTATGTAACAGGCTTGGTTTGGGGATCAGACATGCAAACAATGAAAGCATCAGTACCTGAATGGAAATGTGCCTCTGAAAATTTGCTATGATCACTTTATAGCACTTTAGTGTTTGCTATTTTGTCTTCTATCAGCTTCTTTGCTGCTACTTTCCCAAACTGATCTCCTTGAAGAATTGTTTCAGAGCAGGACCCTAACTTTTCCAACTCAGATGAACTAGAATCAAGCCAGCCTATTTTCTGCATCAAATCCAGTGATGTATGCCTTACTGCCACAAAGTAAGAGCGATGACTGGAGGTGAACATAGCTGCCCCCCTAAAATACCTGGAATGAATCCAGGCTGAGACAGCACCTCGATTCACACAGCTAGGAAGCAAAGCTGACAGGGATTCAGCCTACTAAATGCAATGTCTTTTACAGTGTAGCCTCAGGTAGTGCAATTCTGTAATGTCCTTTACATAGACTCATGGTCAATTGCCAGCCTATCCAATAATGAATAAAAAGCATAATCTTTTTTGGTGACTATTCAGAGCAGACCCTTCTCCATAGGTTATTTCAATAATCAGTGAAGAAAGCCAAAAATGTTTTCCAGCAGCTGTACTGTAAAAGTTGTGGTTTACTGTTTTCTTTCCCTATACCACACCCATACTTCTCCATGGACACCCCCTTGTCGTGGGGGAGAAGCTTGCATGCCCTTATGAGGTTGCGAGCTGTGCTGCCGGTGTTATGTGCCTCCGGTAGGGTCTCTCATACTAGTCAGGTCTCAACTGAAGGGTCAGACAAAGCGTATCCACAGGCAGGATGGGCTCGCTAGCCTCCCAGCAACCATCCTAGGAGAAGGACAACTCTAACTTCAAACCCAGGCAGAAGGAGCTCACTTAGCCCTGTATGGCCGTCCATCTAAGAGAAGGATACTCAAACCAAACCTACGTCCTGAGGACTTCACTGTCAGCATCCAAGCTCACTTGGCCCTGGCAGATGAACCTTAGGAGTAAAGGATGGGGCCAGTTCTGCGCATGCTGTGCCTCCCCTAAAAAATCCATTGCACAGGCTCTAGGGATTCTCCCAGACTTGCAAAGCCCTGTAGTGACAGGTGAGGAACAAAACAGCAGGTGATAAGGTGCACTGGAAGCTGTGGGAGAACACAGACCTGTGAAAGTGGCCAAGGTGACCATTTCCCAGTGAACACCACCAGAGAATCAACATCTACATCAAAATTCAGAAGTTCCTGCATTCGAAGATGTTTTATAGCTTAGATAGCAATTTATTGTATTAGTTACATAGTATCCCCTGTGTCTGTATGGTTTTGGTGGCAGCTGCCCAGCTACCCAGTATTANATTTGCGGTCAGACTAAAACAAAACTGAAAAGACATAGGCACACACCTGCCTC
>VWZF01005780.1:0-188347 GCA_013396755.1 Sclerurus mexicanus
AGATAATGCAATCGTAATGACCTATTGGCAAATTTTAAGGTTTGGAGGCGATGGAGTTTCCAATTATGAAACCAACACCTGAAAGGTGACTTTCAGTTTTGGGTTTGCCTGACCAATAGAGTGTGTAGCCAGCACCCTCTTCTTTAAGGCTGCCTACCTCATGGAGATGAACTTCACTGAGAGCGGCAATGTCGATGTTGAGTCGTGACAGTTCATGGGCAATTAGAGCAGAACGACGCTCAGGATGTCCACCATCTGCAGAATTGAGCATGGTTCTGATGTTCCAACATGCTACTGTCAGTTTTGGCACACCTTTGGAGGCAGGTGTATGCCTTTGTCTTTTGGGTTTTGATTTAGTGTGACTGCAAAGAAGATGCCCATTGGCTGTGGAAAGCCAATTGGGTGAAGGGGTGGATGAGCTTTGGTTAGGCTACCTTTTCTAGGCCCCTCTCCATGTGAAGCAAGCAGTGCTCTCCTTGAAAAAGGCTGCTTGGTCGTTCAGAATGCTGCCGAACAAGACCATCAACTCCGGGTCAGTCTCAAGCGACCAATGTCCTGAACCGTCTGCATGCAGGCTTGGGGCTGTGGCTTCCAGTGCACCTTATCACCTGCCGTTTCGTCCGTCACCTGTCGCTACAGGGCTTTGCAAGTGTGGGAGAAACCCTAGAGCCTGCACAATGGATGTTTAGGTGAGGCGCAGCGTGCGCAGAACTGGCCCGACCCTTTACTCCTAAGGTTCATCTGCCAGGGCCAAGCAAGCTTGAACGGTGACAGTGAAGTCCTCAGGACATAGGTTTGGTTAGAGTATCCTTCTCTTAGAAGGATGGCCTTACAGGGCTAAGGGAGCTCCATCTGCCTGGGTTTGAAGTTAGAGTTGTGCTTCTCCTAGGATGGTTGCCGGTGGGCTAGCGAGCCCATCCTGCCCATGGACACACTTTGTCTGACCCTTCAGTTGAGACCTGACTAGCATGGGAGACTCTACTGGAGGCATGTACCGCTGCCAGCACAGCTCACAACCTCATAAGGGCACACAAGCTTCTCCCCTTCGACAAGAGGGTGTCCATGGAGAAGAATTCAGAATAGGGTATTGCAAGGATACTAGATTTAATGAAACTACATCCTTAGGGTAAATTTCTACAAAAAATTGGTTAAATACTCATGTTTTTACCACTACTTCTATTGTTATTCTGTGTTTCATGAAAATTAAAGGTATGTCCAAGTATATTCATTCTATTTGTGTCCTGAGAACTGATATTTAATTCATGTTTATCTAAGGCAAATAAGACAGTCAGTGTCCATAGATTCTGTGCAGTAATAACTGATTTCAATACATTAAATTAGTATAGTGACTAGAAATATTTTCTTTGTAAGTGGTTATGAGGGCAGCCAATGTCTTGCCTTAAAATTGGACCTTTATCTTAAGGAAAATTTTCTGAGTCAAAATGTCAAGGTAACCTTATGGAGTTAACTCATGGTAACACCATGAGTTAAATCTCTTAGTCAATACTGCACTTTGAACATATCAAGTTTTTATTTCTTTTTCTGAGAAGACTGTAGTAGAGGAGTGATCCACTCATAATAGTTTTCATTCAGTTTTGGGGAGTAAAGTCATATTCCACTGGCACTGTATTTTTTCTAGATACCACTTGTATTTTTTACAACATGTTTGAGAAGTCCTAATATTTTCTCTTTCTCAGAAAAAAAATCCAATTACCTCATCTACAGAACAAGAGAAAACAAAACCAATACACATTATTTATGTTTTCTCTGCCTGCATTGACATGCCTGCCTTCCTTTGCATAGCATTTAGAGATCTAATTAGCAATGATCAAGAAGATTCTCAATGTTTGTGTAATGGAATTAGAGTTAAACACTCAAAAATTCATCATGTAATTCAGATTCTTCTATTCCTTTAAACTGACCTTTATCTGTTGCAGTTCTTTTTAACACCTGTACACAAAGTGAAACAAAAAAATATACAATAAAAATTTCCCTTTAACCTCAGTTAATATGGGCTATTTGAGGATTAAAGAGTGCAAAGAAACCCACAATGTCTCATTGTCCTTTCCTGTAGATAGAACTATAGGAGGAAAAAATGAACGTTTAACATCTGTTGTTAGAGCTGGAGGCATGAAGCATTTGGTTAACACAGTTCCTTGGCAAAACAGCACCCTGTTTCAGGCAAAGGAGTCACTTGTTCATCTGTGGGTAAGAGAAGAACACTGAGTGGTGACTTAGGTTCAGTGGATGGAATCAGGGACGAATGGTTGTGCCTCAAGCACACAGCTATCTGTGAGAAAAGAAGCATGTTATTTATCTTCTACTTTAGTGTAGCACCACAAAAATTGTTGGGCTTGTCTGAGTTTTATTATAATTTCTTTTATGTATTGTCATGGAGCCAAACTATTGCATGGCTCATGATAGACCCCAATGATCTCCCCTACGTAAAATTGTACATTTTCATAGTTCTCATACTAGCATCTGAAAGCATTGGATGTTTCAATTTAAGACTACATATGTCAAAAAGTTAATAGAACCGGTGATTTTCCTCTGATGTATATGCAACATCCCCTCTCACCACACACAAGCTTTTATTTTAACCAAGAGAACTGTACTGAATGAGACCAAACATATGAGAGATAAAAAAGGTAAACACAGTTTTGATGTTCATATGGGAAAAAATCATTAAGAAAGGTAGATGAAAACTTATCAAGAAAATCTAAATCTGTGTGTATTTATAAGACAGCCATGTATTTCAGTAACTGTGTGGTTTTGCCATGTATCACTTTGTCATTTTAGGGACTCCTGATAATTTAATTCCATGACAGCCAACTACAAATGAGAAAGGAATAAACAGATACTTAAAAAAGGTTATATAAGGCAGTAAAATGATATCACTGTCTGTGCACCTACATCTCTTATGTTGCATCTTTGTGTCACGATTACTGGCTTAGTGCTGCTTTAGAGAAAAACAACATAGAAAATTAATTTTGTTTGAAATACCATTAGACTTACCTAAGATACTGAAAATTAATCTCAGGGTTTTTTAATAATTTTGAAAGCCCATTTCTTAGTATTATAAAAAACAAGCAATATTCTTATATGTATGTTCTGTGACCCATCAAATTAAATATACCACTTAAGCTGCCTAGCATACACAGAAATATTTGCAGGATAAAGAAATATGATTATATTTACCTACAATTAGTTGGATTTTTTTAGGCTTGATCTTGATTTTAAATTCCTTATCTCCGTTCTGCTTTGTGTGATCTCATTTGTGTGATCTCATGGAAAACCTTTGAATGAAACATGTCTGTTCAGGTAATATGCCACTCATTTATTCTCCTGTCATTAATGTCATTAATAATTGTGTGTCTGATTCTGTCTTGCTCCAAACAAATGTTTATGTTTTACATAAGTGTTCCTTCTGAAACAAAGGGTCTATTTGATACAACTGAACATTTCAGCATAATGCATTATGTTCTGAACTAAAGACTGGATTAAGCTTTAGTTCTCTACTGTTTCCTGTTTCTAGTAAGACTGATGCATTAGCAAGCCCACTCTCTTGGATAACTTTGAAATTTTAGGGGCCAAAGGTGTATTTACTCACGTTTGCTGCAAAAGGCAATTTTAATTTGATTTCAGAAATGCTAGATAGAGACAAAATTAGACATTAGGGTATGGTTAGGCATTATGTTTACATTTATCCATATAATATTACATTCAACTTTAATGTGTGATAATGCATTCTCTACTAATTACCTTTCTGGGCACTTTTATGACCCTTGTCAGAGCTGTATCTTGGCATCTTAGAATCATTAATAGGTTTTATCTTTACTAAGCACCTGAAATGTATGGACATAAAGAGCTCTAAAACAATAAGAATGGAGATAGAAGAGACTCAGACTTACAAGGTTAAATAACTTCTGTCACACAAAAGTGAACTGTAATTTGAACATATATATCTAAAGTACAATCCTCTATCCTATCACTAATTTGCACTTCACTTATTGATTATTTAATTTGATCAAAGAAGTTATTAATAACATGTCGTGGCGGAAGCCTCAGATAGCTACCATCACTGGAAATTAAACAATCTTAATAGAGGACTAAACTCGCTAAAGAAAGAAGCCTTACCCTCTCATGATCCACCCAGAGCTTGGAGAGAAGATGCCAAAGGAGAGTCCATTGTTTAATACTCAACAGTTGATGTAGTATAGTGATTATATGTATTACAATAAGTATAGATGCAATTGTAAAAATTTTGAATGTTCTGATTGGTTGGTTGTCCCCCAGTTACATGCTGTGATTGGTTAGATAGTAGTACCATTGGTGATTGGTTGATAGTTGGTGCATTGCACCTTTTTACTTATATGGTGATGTTCTACTAGTTTTTATCCTTATTTGTGTTAATCCCTCCCTTCCTTCCCTTATATGATCCTTGCTCCTCCCTGATACCACCCACCTATTCCTTATTCGGCACATTCCTCCCCTTACCCCACCTACCTTCCAGAACCTTCCTTGGACCCCTATAAAAGTCTGAACCCAATCCTCAATAAATGCCATTCCTGTTTCCCCCTGAAGAGGAGTGTGCATCCTTTCTTTCCCCTGAGGAACACGTCAACATGTTTTATTTTTTTTTGTGTGTGTGTAGTGATTAGTTTACTTGTTTTGTTGTCAGCACATTTTTGTCTTAAAAACAGATGACTTACTTTACTGAGAGTTTCAGTTGAAACATTTAGATAGTCATTATCTGTATTTGGTTTGCATTCTTCAAACATCATTGCTGCAATTTTTCCTAGCACCTCCTTAAACCTACATGACTTTTCTGAAATATTTTCTAGTAGCTTAATAAATGTATTTTAAAATTTTCCTTAAAAGTATGGGATGATAAGTGGACAGGTCTTCTTATGTGTATGCTACATTTCCCCAAATACATTCTTTTTTCATGAAAATGTTTATTGAAATTATTTTCTACCTATTTATAGAACTTTACTCATGCTAGAAAACTGGTTGTACGTGAAGAGATATTAAATAGTCCTATGTTTTAACAGCTCTCAGGAAAACAAGGTCACTAAAGAGAAGACTTCAACAAATCTACCTAGTTTTGCCTTTCATAAAACTTAAGTAATGATTAACCAAGGAAATGATTGAAGTCTAAAACACTTACACTAGCTGATAGCAAAGGACAGCACTTCTAAATACCAAAGTGAAAATCAAACAAAATCCTAAGATACAAGTTCACCTTAAAGATGTGATTATTTGCTGTTTCAGGAGACCAGCCTAGTGAACAATCACTGTTTCAGGGCTAAATTCTGAATAAAATAAGTTCTAAATAAACAGATATGGGAGAGAATGGGGGAAAAAACTAAAAGTTTTTGGATATGTATTTTGGATAGTGTGTGAAATTCCCACCTTTACTCACTTTCTGGAAGAGCCAGCTGAGTCCTCCATGACAGATGAAGATTCTCTGTGTTTTCTTTCCATTTCAGTTAGAAGCCCTCCTGAAGTTTCCCACTCAGGCTTTACCCAGGACTTTGGAACTGCCTGACACCTGACAGGCTACCTTGGAAAAACAATCTAAGAAATAGATGACTTCAATCATAAACTGGCAAGAATCTCTACCAACAACTGGCACTGGGAAGGATATATATATTTCCAAATCCTAAAGCGGTCTAAATTTCTCAGACTCTACTTCAGTACTTCCAGCAAGATTTTCATCTTTAATGGAGTGATAAGTGAACCTTTCCCTCATTTGGCTAGGATTCATGCTGGCTGTTTTGACTTATCTCTTAATAATTTTTTGAGCTTTTTTCCATCACATAACGGTTCCTTTCATTGTATGTGAAGCAAGATCAATTTGAGGTCAAATTCTGTCTGGCAGAGTTGAGCTGAAAACAAGTTGTTTTGAATCACATATTACTCTTTCACTAATTTTTTACATTATATATATCTCTTTTAAAATTCTAACATAAGCTACCAGGTTGCATAAAATTCAGTAGACGGATCATAGAACTTTTTTTGTTTGTTTCTTTGAAAACATTTGTTTCACGTTCAAACTTTGGGAGTTATCAAGTAAAACAAGGGAAATACAAGACAGCTTTTGCAGGCTGCAATGCCAATGCAAATCTTGAGCTGCAAATCAGATACTTTCTTTAATTTTGCATTTTTATGTAACACTTGTGATTGATTTAAATATAATGGGCACAAGCCACTTGCACAATTGCTATGTTACATTGGGTGTCTTTATTCTCATCTCATCTCTACTATTCCTATATCATGTAGCTCAAAGTTAATAGCATTCCTGGGTTAAAATAAACAAGAAACTAACAGTGAAAAGAAAGAACTCCTGACAATAAAACTCTAAGAAAGAGGCTGTCAATTTTATTAGAACACTTCTAAATTTGAGCCAGTTTAATTTATATTATGAAGCTTATATATAAGAAAGAAATGTGATCTTAATCTTCAAACAAAGTGCATTACACTGCAGCTTAGTTGAATAGCTGATTTTTGTTAAATTTAGTTGTTTTGCCTTGTTGATTAATTCAAACTCAGTGAATAAAAGAAAGCCACTGAAAAGTTTTAATGAAATGTCCTTGGATCTCTAAGAGTAATATGATATATTTACATGACGTGAGCTTTTAATTTCATTGAAACACAGGGAGGAAAATAGAGTAAAAAAAGCAACAGATTACAAAAATGGACTTGTGTAAGCCTGGTATGACTGATGAGGACAAAACCAAGTTCGTTGGCATGTTCTATTTGCTACTGTAAGATAATCAGGCCTCCTGTAGGTCTGTAATAATATACAAGTAAATAGGTAAATCACTGTGAATTTTTATGCTTTTTTTTTTTTTTTAACTGCAAAATGAAATACTTAGAATCATAGAATATCCTGAGTTGGAAGAGACTCACAAGGATCATCAAAGTCCAGCTCCTGGTCTTGTATAGGGTATCCCCAAAATCACACCATGGTCCTGAGAACACAAATGCTTCTTAACTCTCTCAAGCTGGGTGCTGGGACCACTTCCCTGGGGAGCCTGTTCCTGTGCCCAGCCACCCTCTGCATGAAGAGCCAAGCTCTAATATCCAACCTAAACCTCCCCTGACACAGTTTCATACCACTGTATCTAGTATGAGCCTCCAGTTCTGTATAGGTCACTTCTTGGTAGTATAAACATTGGGAATAAACCAAACACTATCTCACTGTGGGAAATTCTTTCAGACAAACAGATTAGCAGAGTCCAAGGTATGTTATACAAACAGTGGTGACACTAGAGTCCTCAAAGGTCATGAGATAAAATAGTACAGGAAAAGCTTCCAACCTGCAGATGGCAGAACATATAGTGTGATGGAGATAGACTAAATTCAACTAAAAAACTGAACACTAAACAAGACTGAAAACTTGTAGTGCACAATTTGCACTACATCAATTCTACTTAGACTCATTTAACTGTATAATGTTAGTCTCCTTTAACATGTAAACAATGAGGACTCTAGATTTCTGTTCTTGGTTTACTTCTCTTCTTCTCCCACTTGTTAACTCCAGTTATTCCCATTAGCAATTCACTTTCTTTCCAAATTGTTCAAGATCCATTTATACTATATACTTTCCTCATTCACAAGAAAAGTTTGCTTCTTGGTACTAGTTACTTCATATGATCTTGTATACAGAAAAGAAACTCCTTACCCTCTACAAGACATTCTAACAATTTTCCTTTGTTGTTCTGACTACAAAAAGTGTAATAACTGTAATAACAGAAAAAAAATAGACTGCTGCTTCTTAGTTATTTGATTTTTTCTTATAGTGAGCATAAAAAATAGGTATGCAAATTCAAAATTTGTCTAGAAACCACCTAGTCCAAATCAGATACTTCCACTCTAAAAGTACATATTTCTCTGATTTATTTTTATAACAAACTTAGAGTAAGTTGATCAGATGTGTACATATGCTTGATAGTTATGTACAGGTGACTGAAGAGAATGTGGTATAACTTTCTGTTGCATTGTCAGGCTGCCTGAATTTTGTTTGTTTGTTTGTTTTAAAAATGCTCATCAGTCTGTGTTTATTCATATTTGCAATTTAAACTGGAAAGTCTTCAAGAAAGGCCTTTTTGTTTTGTACAGGGCTAGTAGTATGGTCAGTAGCCAAAAATTTGAAGTCCAACATATAATGATCAGGGACAAATTCCTGGTGGAGGGCCAAAATTACATGCCAATAACTCCAAGTTCCAGCGTCAGAGACCTTTGCTTTTATTGGTTGCAACAGGCTTTACTTATTGTTGCTTGATCTAGAATCTCTGTCAGAGACATAAAAATCTGTAAAGTTAGTGGCAAACACCATGGATTTGATTAATGATTCAAATAATTACATGATTTACAAACTCAATTTCCTTATAGTTTCATAAATAACTTGTAATTCTGTATTTACACAATGTGGAAGACACAATTGTTTTAGCAAAGCCGCTTTTAAAACCTGCAGTGATTAATAATATCATTTTCATTTAGACTGAACTCTAATTCACCTTTAAAAGAAAAGCTGTACAGTGTTAGGGGTGGTCTGTTTTGAATATAACATTTTCTTCATGAGGGGAATATGCAGACACCATCTTTGGAAGTAGCATTTTTAAACATAATTAATGAAGAAAATATTGCTTAGCCTAAATTAAAGATTATACAAATGAACTCCCTCAAGCCATACATGAAAATGCAACAAAGATGTCATCCTTATGTGTACTTACAGATTTATTTATTCTCCTTTGTGACATAGACCTGTACAGAGGGTGCTTGGTAATGAAAAGTATTTTGAAAACTACTAGATAAAAACATGAGTAAATACAAGCGTATAATTCTACTTTCCACTGAATACATATTGCTATTTTTCAACAAAAAGGTACAGAAGCATTTGTTGACATATTCACTTCTGAATAACTTCTAGGAAAGTTTTATAAGGAGTGATTGAGACACAGGATAAATGTACATATAAACCAGACATTGTCAAATAAAGCAGTAGAAGTAAAATTCAAAGTTTCATTTAGATAAGTTTAGAACCCTATGGCCATTGTTGATTTTTGGGTTTTGTTTGTTTGTTTGTTTGTTTTGGTTTTTGTTTGGTTAGGGTTTTTGGTTGTTTGTTTTGGTTTATTTTTGTTTTTCCGAGTTGTTGTTTTTGTTTGTTTGTGTTTTGTTGTTGTTGTTGAGGGAGGCAGCAATACTGGATTGTTGCACATTTCCTCCTCAGCTTTTCCTCACTTTAATCTTCACAACTGTTTCAGAAGGAACCAGGACTATAAATTTCAGTTACTGTAGTTTGAGAGATGTTCTGCAAGTCAGCATTTCTGATCACATGAAGTATCACTAAGAGAGCTATTTCTATTCAAAGTAGTTGTGTTGGACACATTCTTGCTCATGTGGCATACAGAGGCACAATTCTTCAAGCAGAAAAAGTGTTCATTCTACTCAGTCTTCACAGTCAGACATGCAATTTTTTTAGCAATAACTGTTTTTACGAAGCTTTGGAGAACACGCAGAGTAGAAAAGCTGAAATGTGCATATATGGCTATTCCATCCTTTTCTCTGTTTTAGTTCGTTTAGCAGGATATTTCAAATACAGCTCTGGGAGTAGGATTGTGACATTTTCTTTATGACCAAAAAATTAGCTTCAATTTCCTCCTCATTGGAGGTTTTCCACATTACATACAGTCATTGCATTGCATCCATATTACATGCAGTGACCCAATTCAATACAATTAGTTAAATATAATGCATTTTTATTAGCAGAATTTTGGAGCAGAAAAAAATAAACTAAAGAAGGTTCTTTATGAGAGCAAACCTTTGACACTTAATGAGTGTCAAAAACCCAAGCAGGAGATTCTATACAGAATTCATAGGCAAACAGTGATGTTCTGTATCTTTATAATCTTCCTTTTGATTAAGGTGCTCATTATGGTGCAACTATAATGAAATTGTTCTATTTTAGACAAAAGAGTTATGATGAAAATATTTGTTATTCTTGTACCAATAGATCAATGGGTAGTACTTTATGGGAGAGGGTGTCAGATATTTTCAGAAGAGATAGGAACAGTATACTTAAAAAATAGGAAGGTTTGAGGAAGATAATTTCAAAATATCTCATGACTTACAGCTCAATACAACATTTTATTCTCCTTTAATCTTTTGTGTGAAGATTTTATTATTCTTATACAACTATAAAATACTACTATTTGGATTTTAGGAAATGGGTTCCAAAGGGGCCATAGCTACTCTTTTGCACCTAAATACAACTGAGTGAGAAGGGGATGAGAAATACATTTAAACATAACACATAAAATTACATAGAAGCATACGAGTCATCAGATTGAACTAAAGCATTACAAAGGGTACTTAAAATTAGGTTGATTAGTGAAGGATCCAAAAAAGCTCTTGTGGCAGCTCTGAGACTAGAGAAAGTTTCCTAACCTGACAGTATCTTTCTAAGGTCAGTTATACAAATCAGTTCCCAGAATATTTTAGCATCATGGAGCAAAACAACTTCCAAATGCTGAAAATCTGGCCTGGAGACTTCAAAGAAAAGAAACATGCATTCCCTTCTGTTTGTAATGATTTAGTTAAAAAATGGATCGAATTTATTTTCATCCAGTTTTACTGAAAATATCCTTGATTATTTTAGCAGATTTGTTTAGAGAGCTAAATATGAGATATATGGAAAAATAAAATATGTTTGCAACTCCTCTGTATGACTTTTTTATTTTATGCCCATGTAATGCAGCTTGCTTGCTTGGTTGCTTCCTTCCTTCCTCTCTCTCCCTTTCTACCACGTCACCCTGCCTTTAGTGGAAAATCATGTTAAGTAAATTCTGTTAATCTGATACTGGAATCAAAGTACATTCAAAACTCAAGAGACTAGTTCTGAACTATTTGATTTGATAAGAGTCTTGTAAGGAGTTTTGAGGAGACCATAAATAATTCCATCAATATTGTCAAATTTTTTAAACTGAACACTTACAAGGCAGCCTTCTATTTATTTGTTTATGCATTTATTTAATTATTTTTCTGCTTTGGGATATTTAAAAAAAATATGTTGACATATGTTGCAAGGAGAAAGGTTAATTTTCTTGTGATACATATATTCAGGTTTTTTACACTGTTTGTTTGTTTTTTTGTTTGTTTGTTTGTTTTTTTTTTTAATTTCCTCTAATACTAAGAAGTTAAAAAAAACCCCAAACCTTGAAGATCATTCAGTGCTGTTTTGCTATATATATTGCTTCATACATCAGTAAGCCATTCAAAACCAAGTTTATTTACATTTCCCATTGCTGGTTAGAGAGCTCAAGGTTTTAGTGAATCTCTGACTGTACAGTAAAACATAACTCTGCATTCACTTTCCCTACTTACCACCAATTAAATATTAGAGACTTAGAAAACACATTTAAGTGAAGATAGGAATTAGGCAAAGGTAACTGTGTAGTACCTCCTTCAGAAGGTCGATAAGTTAATCTAGGGTGATCCTGCTGTCATATCTTATATAGGAAATTTTCAAATTTCAAAAATTTCCACAGTGAAGGAAAGAAAGATCCCATGACTTAGGACATAGTTCTCTCATATCACATCAATGCAACCCAGATATTTTACTGAGATTGTTTCAGAAATTAGTTAGTTATCCTTTTTTACCTTTACTTTTCAAACCATTACAAGGGTGAAAAAATGCTAAACAGATTACACATTGAAAATCTTCGAGTTCTTGTTGCATGTTGTTAGACTGTGAAAAAAATTTGAAGGACTGGTTGGTGTAGTAAATGAGTATAAAAATTCACTTTTCATTCTCTTCTTTGCTTTCAAGTCCCTCTGCAAGCTTTCCTCACAAAATATGAGTGAGAGCTAAAAGTTTTTGAGATAACAAATACAGTGTGGCTGTCACTGATGAGTCACTATCACACAGTTCTCTCTCTTCTTCTGCCATAGTAACTAATTTCTTTGCAAACAGAAGAAGGGTAGGGAAGTGGAGCAAAAAACCAAATGACATAATGTTTGCTAATTTGATAAGCAGTTATATAATTTATGGATAGACGAGTGGATTACAGAGTTAGTGGGACACAGAAAGTATCAAACGTGAGTAACCTGACTCCATTTCCTAGTCCTTGAAAAAGACCTGTATTATCCATTGTTCTTACAGCTTAACAATTTCCTGATTGTCTTTTGAAATATTTTACTTTTTTTCCTGAAATCTAGCTTCAATTCATTCCTTGAGTAAACTTCTCAATAAAACAGACTGTTTTAAATGTAGAAAAACCCACTTTTAAATTGTTGTTAAGCACATTCAAAAAGTTAATTTGCTCTCAAGTAGGAAGTAATAGTGGGCCAAAAATTGCAGTTACTTGCTCATTTAGCTATAGGAAAATTAAGTCAATTTCTAGGTACCAAAAAACTCTCCCATTGGAATACACACATCCATGCATGCTCACATCTACCAAAAATGATAATCTTATTGTTCCTGACATACCATGCATCTTGGAATACTATTGATTTCCTCTATTTGACCAATAAAGAGAGGCAGGGAAATTTATAGCCTTGGTGAGACTGATTCAAAAGAAACTACTGCATGCAGTCAGCTTTGTTTATATGCACCAAATCAGAACATGTCTTTAATATTCTGGGCACAAATTTCGACTTGAATAAAACAAAACCTTGAGAAGCAGCAGCATGTAAATCATTCATGAATAGAACTTCTATTTTCTTGCAACTTGTAGCTATTTACTGTAAATAGAGAAGGATAATCTCTCATGTAACGTGATCATTGCCAAATTGTAATACAAAACGGGTGTCTTTCAGCATATTGGGGATAATATTGTTGAAATTCTGTAAAGCAAAACTGAGCTAAACTAAAATATCCCTCAGAGCAAATTGCTTGAAATGAAACATGGCTTAAGTGGGTATTTAGTTCTTAACTATATGAATGATCTGGAAGAAAAAATTATTACTGAAAATTTTTTTTTTCTTGGTGATGAAAAATTCACTAGTTAGTGATAAATAGTAATGACAGGCAAATTACACAGTTTGAATGAATAAATCGGACCAGTATCTGTATTTTTAGTAACAAGTAATTGATTAAATGTTTCCTACAAAGCTAAATTTGACTTAGATCTGATTTGGGGATGAAAAGCACTTTAGTATGCTATGGTACTGAATGTCCAAGTATGAATAGTGTTAACATTGCCTCACATGAGCTGTGCGATGCAGCCTAAAAGACCATCTTAATATCAGAGGTCTTGGGAATTTCTTGGGAGATAGCAGGGGATGTCAGATAGGATTTAAGAAGGATATCACTGCTTTAATGTTGAAAAATGGAAAAAAAAATGTTGAGAAAATGGATGTGGATCCTAAAGAAGCCATAAGAACAATTCAGGGTCTAATAAATTAACACTCATGTATGTCTTAAGATCATAGACATCCTATTTGGCAAAATGAAAATAAAAGATAATATAAGATCCTGTAGATGAAATGTGGCCACAGCCTATTCAGATTTAAAGCAAGGAAAGCTTTTGTGCAGAAATGTAATTATCAACTGAAAGAGTTAGCGAAGAGATGGGTTGAATTCATAACTTTAAAAAGTCATCATAACTGAATGTATCTATTGAAGATGTAGTATAGTTCGAACAGAAATTACAGATTTAGTGCAGGGATTTCCAGGGATTGCTCATAGGCCTGTTTGTATAGAAACTCAAGCCAGCCAATCACATGAGTCCCTTAGAATCTAAAGAAGATGCTTATGTGCCAGAATTACCAATTAACTTCAACAGATGAACTTTAGAACAGTATGATAGCTAACAATTATTCTAAGGGACATGTAATTTCATCCTCCCAAGTCAAGAACAGATACTCAGTACTCATCTGTTTAACATGGGAAGCTCCTATTTGGGATTTGTTCCCTGGGGATTTTGGAAGTATTAAAATATTAGAGCTGTGACTACCTGAAAGAAACCATGTAATTCTTGCCCATGATGGTCAGCACAGAACTGAGAAAGTTTCCTTTTATTTCTGTAGAAATTTCCTATATAAATGCACAGTCAACTTTGAAATTCTCCATCTGCGAATACATGTTATACTTAATTATACTGTAAATTAAGGGAGGCAATAGTCTAAAAGAAGTATTTCTTCAGCATTTTTGATTCATCCTAACAGGTAAATCTGTTTGATTGTCCAGTTCAGTATCTGCATCTGGTTTTAGAATAGAATAGGAAAGTAAAACTGAGTTGATAGGAATAACTATGCAGAATTTACTCAACTATGCAGAGATATGAAATAATGCGGGTGGAGGTTTGTCCTAGTTCAGCAGGTGGGACCAGTTATCACTGTGTGGGGGTGATCAAACCTATGTATTCTACCCTCCTCTATTCATTTCCCAAGAACAATGGACCATTTGCAGCAGCTGTCCAGGGAGTCATTAGCACCTTCACACCCAGCNTATAAAGCAGACTGTTGTGGGAGCCTGAGTTACAGTTGCAGTTCCACAGTGAAGTATCAAGGACTATTTACTTTTGCATTGTATGGGCTCCTGATTGCTCTTATCCCCTGAACAACTTTTTTGGTGTTAGACTCATACTAGGGAAACTTGAGGCACAACCAACCATCTTTGTGAATTAAACTAATCAGGGCTCACTATCTGATCCTGAGGGATCAGGTGGTGTCACAGTGTGGCTCACACCCATGGAACTGAATTCTATAAAATTCTAAATAGAACTGTGTCAGGCAGTGTGATAACATTAAACAATATTTCCAAGTGAACTGTCCTTTTCCTTATGGGGGACTGCAACTTCCCAGAAATTAACTGGAAGCATCACACAGCTGGTATAACCCAGGCCAGAAGATTCCTAAAAAGCCTGGATGACAAATTTATGAAGCAGGTCCTGAGGCAGTTGACTTGGAAAGTTGCCCTCCTTGATCTGCTGCTTGTCAACAGAGTGGATTTCGTGAGTGAAGTGGAGATTGATGTCCATTTTGGCCACAGAGACCACAAAGTGATTGAGTTTAAAATCTCTGTTGACAGGAGGAAAACTGCCAGCAAAACCTCAACTCTGGACATGAGGAGAGCAGACTTCAGGCTGCTCAGGGAATTAGTGAGTAAGGTCCCATGAGAAGTTCAACAAAGGGAAAGAGTCTAATTCAGTACCTGGGACAGGGCAACCCAGGATGTTTGCACAGACTAGGGAATGAGATGCTGGAAAGCAGTGCCATGGAAAGGAACTTGGGGGTCCTGGTTGATGAGAAGTTGAATATGAGTCAACAGTGCCCTGGAGGGCCAACCACATGCTGAGGGGCATCAGGCAAAGAGCATCACCAGCCAATTGAGGGAGGGGATTGTCCCACTCTGCGCTGCACTAGGGCAGCCTCACCTTGAATATTGTGTGCAGTTTTGGGCACAGCAATGGAAGAAAGATATTAAGCTCTCAGAGAGTGTCCAAAGGAGGGCAATGAAGATGGTGAAGAGCCTTCAGGGGAAGCTGTATGAGGAGCAGCTGAGAGCACTTGGTCTGTTCATCCTGCAGAAGAGGAGACTGAGGGGAGACCTCACTGCAGGTGCAACTTCCTCGTGAGGGGAAGAGGAGGGGCACACACTGATCTCTTCTCTGTGGTGAGCAGAGACAGTACTCGAGTAAATGGCCTGAACTTGTGTCAGGGCAGGTTTAGGTTGGATATTAGAAAGAGGTTCTCCACTCAGAGAATGGCTGAGCACTGGAACAGGCTCCCCAGAGAAGTGGCCACAGCACCAAGCCTGACAGAGTTCAAAATACATTGGAATGAGACTTTTGGGCACGTGGTGGACATCTTGGGGATGGTCCTGTGCAGGGCTGAGGGTTCAACATGATGATCCTTATGGGTCCCTTCCAACTCAGCATATTCTGTGATTCTGTTATATGGATGACTCCAACTGTGTCATGTTTCTGTCTCATACAGAAACAGCCTGAGTGTAGGGAGCTGTTCCCAACTTTCTTGCAGACTGTACTTGAAAAATGTCTGTGACATACTTTCATGGCCTTGCAGTGACTTCTCTGTGACTGCCCAATAACAGTTCTTCACATAGACATTTCTATTCCCAGTCTGAGCAGACATGCTTGTCCAGGCACGTCTGTAGTGAAGAGGGTCTGTGGAACACAACTGTGAGGGATATGACTTTCAGTGTGGATGGCTTCTGAGATCTGTCACTGGATCAGATCTAGCTTTGGCTTGCTGTTGGAAGTGAATTAGTCAGGAAACAAGCTGGTGTTACAGAAGGTAAAGAGATATCCTCAATATGTGAATGAATCCACAGCATTTTTCAGAATGAAGAAATATAAAGGAGGGCATTGCTCTACAAGACAGGACCGAGAAGGAAGAAAATGGGACTTCAAATTGAAGATGAACCAACTGGAACAGCCCAGACACAAGATTAACCACCTGGCAAAACTAAGTGAACTTTAAGTTCACCTGAACTTAAATGAGCCCCTCATTTGTTTTTTTCAGTAACCATGAATACGTCAGGCTGATATTCTGCCTGTTTAGCACTCTGTGTCATGTGGCTAAGAGACTATGCCCTGAAACTGCAACCTAAGTTACAATGCTTGACTGTCTTAAGAATATTACACATTCTGATCATATCACCATTCTCCATTTCAACTTTCAGTGGTTAGAAGTTTGTTTACCCTTTTTCATGTATTTGATAAGGCTTTTAAAATCTGCAACAGTTTATACATTCACTAAGCGAAATTATATGGAATTTTTTTTCATTTCTTTGTAAAATCCACCTGAAATGTTTTTGTTTGCTTTATCATTTTTTGTCTATATTAGGGTGAGCTTCATTTAAACGGAATATTGGCTTTGTAACTTCCTGGAATATTGTTTTATGGTCAGTTGTGACTATATGGTCAGTTCATAATAGCCACATGCTAAAATATTAATGTAAAAATTTTGACAATGTTTCAGGGGTTTTTTTAATTATTTTTCTTGTTAAGAACAATAAAATTTTATATTTATACTGCAGTAAGCATTTCCAACCTTTTTTTCCCCTTATGTATGCTATATACATGTATAACGTAATATATAAGAATACAATTTATGGCTTGTTGGAATCTTAAAGTTATGTGCATATTAAACACAACTTTAAAGCACTGGGCATGCAGATAGGGAGGACTATACATCTAGTCTTGAAAAAGTGCAGCCAACATTTTCAAGTTATCTTTTTTGTTTGAAAATTTTGCCTGGTTACCCACAGCTAAACCATAGGCATAAAACATGGGTGTAATAGCACAGGTTATTAGGAGTCTTATATAAGAGACAGGCTTTGTAAAGGGGGAGAGACTCAGAGAATCAACGTGATAGGTAGAGGCAGATGCACAACATGTTTCACTTATCCCCATGGTGCAGCCTGCCTAAATCTGGTAAAGAAGAGTGTAGGCAAATGTTAATTTTTTCACTCCAAGGTTGAGGGCTGGGCCAGAACTTAGCTGTTACTGTCATGGAAAGAGAAAAGGACAAAGCTTGGAGGACAACTAGAAGATGCACTACTTATACAGGGATTGCTGTTCCTGCAGTCAGAAGTAAGGACAAAGGAGAGTAATACTGCTGCCTTGGTTCAGTGGAGCACTTTCCATCCTTAACATTCACTTGCAGTTATGTTATCTTCTTACTGTTTGCAGCAACAGAATCTCACTGGGCTTCCTAGGCTATACCAAAGGTGATGTAGACAGTAAACTCTCACTAAATACTCAGTATTTTATGTTTCATAAAGTTCAGATTTGCTGAATTTTACTCTTTGAAGTTCAATGATTTTCATAATTGCAATTGTTTCCTTTCAAGAGAGAAATACCTAATACATAGTAATAATAGTAATTTTTGTTTGAATATAAGAAAAAGGGGTTTATGAAGGATTAATATTTTCTAATAGACTAACTAATTTTACTGGAAAAAGCTAGTTTTTGGAGACAGAAGTCTTGTTGACAGTCTGATGTTACCAAAAGCCTATCTATATTTGTACATGGTAGTTTTCTTAATAGGGGCATTGGTTTGTTTATTAAAATATATTATCTCTCCTTACAGACCTTAGCTCTACATAAATGTATGTCAATATTCTTGGCCTAGGAATCTTAAAAGGATATTGCACTTAGCCACAAACTTGATGTGGTGGAATATAGCATATTCATATACAAAGCAAAGACATGTGTGTAGAGAGAAACTCACAAAAAATCTTTTCCCTGTAGCTATACCATGAAGACATAATATAACCATTGATTCTTAGGTAATTTTTTTTTAGAGTTTTACTTTCTGTTTTTTCTTATATGTTTAACTTCTTGTCCCAAAAGACAGTGTCAAATCTACTAGAATACTTTACATCTGTGTTCCTTACTGATAGGTTTTGATGTCTTTTGTGTGCAATTATGCTGAATTTCCTGTGTTTAAAAAGCTTTACGTAACAGTTCCAACACTATTGGGATTTTATTCTTAAAGATAGGTATATAGAATTATTTTAATTTCAGTTATTTAATTATGTCCTTACATGTAAAAAGCATCATAAAATGACTCAACAAGAACCCAGAGACAAAGACATTGTGCAATATTTCTAATAAGCTGAAGGTAATGACTTTAGAAAAGTTAAATTCCTAGTTCTTAGGAAGCTTATTCTGTATGAAAAGAGTACATGCCACAAGTTTAATGTTGAGAATGAGACATAAGTTTGTATTTTTCATATAAAACAAAAAGACTGAATTTGTATTTGAATGCAAAAGAAATTCAATCTTACCTAAAAAAGCATGAGCAGACACTGAACAGCCACATATTGAATTTTATATTTCTTGCCCATTCTCTTTAACTGTCTGCTTATTGTTCTGCTTTAATTCATCTCCATTTCCATTATTTTTGTCAGAGGACCAGTAAACTGCATTTTCAGCAATCAGCAATTTATTCAGGATAGGAAAGTTTGTGATTGTTTTAAAATACTGCACAGACTAAGTATTTCCAGTTAAGTGAAATAATATATTCCCTTTCCGTATAAATCTATGACTATTGACCATCTCATAAAGGCTTCTACCATATTAAATACAACCATGACAGTGCACCAACAGAGTGATCCATTATTTTGTAACACCAATCTAGGCTTTGGGGGTGAATTTATTGAACTTTAAAACAGAACGTAATCAACAATCCATTTCATCTGGCTGCATAACACCCTTCTACCAATCACCCTGCAAAGCTGTCCTATTTCACTTATCATGTCCCATTCAATGAACTGTAAGTACATCTTTGCCTAATGATAAGGGCACTGGGAGCCATATATAATTCAGAGGCTGCTTGAAATGCATCAGCCAACTGTCCTGATATGTTAATCCACTCACTGGGGGCTTTCATTTGATGTCTAATGTAAATCCATGTTTGTAAGTTTCAGCATTATTACCATTACTGTAAAAGAAGATAAAAGTGAAGCAGCAGCACTAGTACTAATGACACCTGAGAACTGGTGTTGCATACTATGAAAGCTAGTTTATGTAGTTCCCAAGTGCAAAACAAATGAATGAACTTCTGTATAACATTTCAAAAAAACAAAGAAATACCCTGTTAAGCTTTTCTTTAACCTATGTACCTTTAAAAAATTAGCTGTCTAGTTACTAGAAATTCAGTCTATCTTGAGCAAAGAAGACTCAGTGGGTGATATTCAGTAATTTCACATGGTACAGCAAAAAAAAAGGCATAATATATTTGCAGAAAATTTAATTTAATTATAAGCTACTATTCAGTCTGCCAAATGAAAAATTCTCCAGTGTCTTTTGCACATACAAATAGGAAAGAATGAAAAATGTATCTTGCAAGAAATTTAGGTCAATCAATTTTTTACAGTCTTTTCTTAAGCTAGCCAAGAGTTTAGTCACTAATGCAACCAGTAAACAGACTATCATGTTACTAAAATAAATTGAAAAGTCTCAAATGTTGGTTAAATTAAATCTATCTGTTGATATTCAGTGATCAGTACAAGATTTTGCGAAGTGAAATAGTACATTAATTAAAACAGAGCCAAAAATTGCTAGAGACATTGCCTCTCTCTCCACCACAGACTCAGATTCTGTGATTTATTTAGCCCAGCTGGTGTCACCTGTCTATCAGAGCTTTCTTTGGCCTCTAGGTAGTCGCAGCAGTTTGCTGACCAGAACATTTGCAAACTGGAGAGCTCAGATGTATTATCCTTGTAACTGGAGGACTAGGCATAAGGGTCCTTTCAACTCTGTGTCAGTCCAGTCTAGTTTTATTTCTGAAGGTATTGCTTTTCTTACAATCCTCACAGAGCCAGTTCTGTTAAAGGTGTTTAAAAGTGTATAATAGTTTGGCAGAGGAATCTCTTCCCAAGGTCAAATGCTTCCACGGATAAGGCACCTTGGCATGCTTCATGCTGTATGCAAAATGATGGGACAGCTGGTGCAAACCTCCAACAAAATTCAGGCTAAATCACCTGAAGATTTTAGAGAAGATGATATTTTTGATGTAAGGCAAGGAAAATGCCAGTTTTTGTGCTGCTGGGTGATTTTTAAAAATCTCAATAAAGAAAACAAAACATTGATTGCAACCAGGGCTAAATCAATGGTTACCCAGAATATTTTTTGGACATACATAACAGTAAAATATTCTATCTTGAAGAGATCTGTTCACATGCAGTTGCATTTCAAAACTTACCAGTGCAGAATAAGACTCTTTAAAATTATGTCATAGTTTAAAATAAGTGGGTAGAATTATTCATAAGGCTACAGGATATAAATTGGAATTTGGATTAAAATGACTGATTATTTGATGGTCAACTGAAAATTGTCTTTAAAGTAAACTTAAAATTGCTGTATGTTACATTGTATTTTTAAAGTCTCCAGCATGTGCTGGTGCTAAATGTTCAGTGAGATACCCCCACAGGTAGCCAATGAAGCAAAATATCTTCTCCAGTTTCCAGCAGAGAAAGTGAGCTAGAGAAAGCGAAAAGAAAGCTAGAAAAAGACCCTCTTAGTAATACCAGGCCAAAACTTCACCTGGTCCTTACTGGGTAATAGTTTTCCTCTGAGCTGGCCTTAATACTACTAAGTTTGAGGTTGCATGCAGACCATGAGGGGTGCTAAAAAGATAGATTAAAGGAGGGATAACATGACAGCAGAGCGTTTGAGCCTTCTGATTAAGATCCACAGATGTGAATGAGGATAATGCTGCAAATCCTGCTACGTGAGCTGATCCAGCTGAAATGAACACCTGCCTGGGCTAGGGACTTAAAGATAGCTGTATGTAATGCTTAATGTCTTAATCATGCAGGAGCAGCAGTGGAATTTTCATCCCACCATTCCAAATCCACTTCACATTTAGCTTTTGGATTGAGAGGTGTGTTGAAAAGACATTTCCTAATGATGTCAAAGAATCCAAACATTCTTTTTTGTTTATGTACAGAAAGAAAATAAAGATAAAATCTTTCATGAAGAGGGGATCCACAGTTCTATGGCTGTTATTCAATTCTGTAAGCAAAAATAATTAATAATAAATATGTTCAAACTCTCTATTGATCCAGTTCTGACTACATGTAATAGTTACCTTTGTTTTAAATTTAATGGAATTTGGAATAAATTTCTGGGAATAGATGCTCATCTAATGAGGCAGCATTAAAAAAAAATGTTTGGTCTCCAGCCGCAGCTACGTAAGCAACTTATTTTTGAGGATCACATACAAAATGTTCATGTATGTGCCAGGTACTTTTGAGTTAGAAGCACATTTGAAGGGAAAATTGCACTCTGCTAGCAGTTATTCTACTGCAGCAAAGAGAGGCTAACTTCATCAAGTATGTTATTTGCTGTGAATTATTCACTCTGCAATGTTGCCATGGTTACAGCTGTGTTACTTATCCTCACATCATTATTATTTTCTTTTTAGTCATTACACTTACACTGTAAATAGTATTCTATTTTTTTCTGAACATACCATTTGCAACATGAATAAGAAACAAGATTCACAGGAACATCAATATTGATATTATATGCAGTGTGACTTTGGCATTGACATTAATGTTCCTCTGCATAAGTGCAGCATGACATTCATATAAAGTATCAGATCAACATTATTTTGCTGCTTTTGATTTCCATACTGATGCCAATACATAAGGTAACTAATGAAGGCATCATAAAAATAATATCAACTCTTGTATTACCACCATTGCAGTGTACCTCACCATTCATATAAAATATTGTTTTAAGGTATAATCACAACCAACTGTATTAGTATAAATTTATCTTATGATAATATTAATGAGTTAAAAAAAACCCCAAATCAACAAAAAAAAAAAACCCAAAATGTCTATATCAAAAATTGTGTGCTTTTTCAGAAAATTCCACTTTCCTATTATTCTTTTTCTGATTGTTTAATAGCATAATGACCTCTCACAGGCTGATAAATTAGCTTATTCTTCAACAGTGAATAACTAGTCAGCCAGAGGTTTTGCAGCTCTTTGGAAGACAAAGAAAACATATATTCAGTGTACATTTTCTCAACTGAAAAGTTTGCTTTCCCTGAGATAAAAAAGCAAAAGTCAGGATGCACCTCTTTATACAGATGTCTACAGAACTGTATACAGTTCTGTACAGAACAGTTTTATACAGAACTGAGACAATGAAAATCTTAATGCAAAATATACTAAGATGATGAAATTACTACTGAAATTGCTACACATATTTTGAGTGTTGCATATTTCATGATCTCATTGAGTAGTTTTTATATACAGATATGTAAAGTTAGGATCTTTCCGACTTCTTTGACTACCTACATTTAATCAAATTAAGTTGATGTTAAATATCTATTTAGCTCAGACTTTATTGGGAGTGAAGGAGAAGGATCACATTTGGATATGCATTTATGTATCCTGAAGTAGATGACTAAGATGTGTCAGCTTAATTGCATGCCCAAAATATTTATCTCCATCAAATAAAAAGCTAAGATATAAATGCCTGAAGTAAAATGAGATTAATCCTACCTACAAAATCTGTCTGTTCATCATGAAGCTGTTATTCTGTCTCATTTTTGTCAAGTTTGCCTTAGATCAAATAAAGCTTTGAAATCACCATTTCATTATCTCATACACTCGCTTTTTATTGAGAAGACATCAAGGCTTTTCTTAAAGTCCACATCTGTCTTTTTTGTTTACTCAGTTTGGCAAATCTGCAAAGATATTCATCCATTTGATGATTGCACTTAACCAAGAGCAAATTTGATGTCTGTGTAGCAGGTCCATGTTACTCTATCTTACCTCTGAAATTCTGATTTGCTAAAAAGTTTCAGATGAAGTGTTGTATATAGCATTCAATAACACAGTCACACAAATATAGCACAGATAAGAGAGGTACAAGACTCTAAAACTCTTATCACAACAGCAAAAGTCCTCCCTTTGACAAAACTTAAACTCATTTTTTTTTCCCCCTGTAAATTCAGGAAGTAGTTCCAGAGCAAAAAATGAGGGAATTGGGGAAAAAAGTGATAATGGTAGTAACGTGCCTCAAACTTCTTCACATTAATACCTTAGCTTTTGGTGGACATAATTTGCTATTTGTGTTTTCAAATAAGGTAAAGGAGTAAAAGAAGGAGATAAGAAGATAGGTGAATTTCACTGAACAAAATTTTTCACAGTTCAGAAGAAAGCTCATAGCTCAGAAAAAAAACCCCACAAGACTGAAAGTGCTCAAGAAAACTATAGTTTTAGACCTTCACTTTAAAGGGTGCAGAACAATGTTGAAAACATTTTCCAAGTATTATTCATATCCACCATTGGGAAGAAACTTTATTCTATATACATGTCTGATTGAGTTTCAAACAGCTTCTTTGAGAAATCGGGAGTAGAAACCAACTAGGGCTCAGAAAACAAAAATAAATAAAAAATTCAGGTTAATACTGCTTGCTATTGCTCTGTAGAAAAAAAAAATCATGTACTCTAGTAAGAAGAAATCCCCTATGGTGGATTGTTTTGTTGTTTTGGTTTGGTTTTTCATTTGGTTTGTTTTGTTTTTTTGCTTGTTCGTCAGTTTGTTTTTTTCTCAGCACTGCTCACCAACCAAAGTGTTTTCCTCTTTGCCAATATTGTGGATTTTCACACTATTATCACCTCTGGTATTGGTGTTCCTGTCATGAATTTCTTCTGCATGTGTGCACCAGACCTTTGGTTCCTTGTAGACTACTAGAAACAGACTAAAATAGTTTGATTTCTGAGAATCTGTACAGTCAACTTAGTTATCAGTCATGACATTCCATGAGCTGCTTGTTTTCCTTTCTTCAGGAGTCCTTACACAGGTATTTTAGTGATTAAGGAATATATGTGCTATAGCTCTAAGCAGTTTTTCTCTGAAATATTCAGAAACACAGGTGGTGACCAAGATTTCTCTTTAAACATGTGTATAGCTCAGTGAAATAAAAGTAAGTCGGTCAAGGTCCCAAGCTCCTGGATGCAGTGACCAACCATAATTACATCCCTCCTATGGGATGTTCGGTTCATACACATGCATTTCACTTGCTGCAGACACTGTCATTGTTCTTGACACATCCACACAGATGTGAAATTTATCCTTTAATTTCCATACTTGACTCATGCTAGAATGAGACACAGCTGTGGTAACTTCTGTTCTGGAAATTAAAGCTGTCTACTCTCTATAGGTTCCCATTCAAGAGTAAAGGATGGGAGAGACTGAGATGTTTGACAGAGAAAAGAATATTTTCCATCTGGTTTCCTTGTTTTCTGATATATTTTGGTAAGCCACAGTCTAATATTGGATTCTAAATCCATGGTAACTTCCAGGTGTCCAAATAAAATAATGTTTAGATTGTCTATAATTCAGATCTCTTAACAGGTTATCCTCTCTTCTATGTGTAGAGTGGCCAGTATTACTTTGTATATGAATATTTAATGGAAGTTCTCCTGTATCTTCCTTTTTATATCTCTGGTAGCCTGCGAAGAGCTAGCATATTAATTCTGCACTTCTATCTATTTTAAAGTGCATTTGACACTTCCAGAGGAGGTGATGGTACTCACAGTAGTGGTCTTTGGTTATCATCTCTGAAAATGATGCAAGTTTTGTAAACTTTAAGTCTCTCTTTGTTCTGGCAGATTAAACACTATGCATACCTACAGACACTGGAACTTTCTCACTTAAATTGTTAAATTATTCAAGTGGTTCAGCCATTAAATGGTTAAATTATTTTAAAGGTTTTGGCATGAGTCAGCTACCACTCTCCGAATGCTTCTCAAGCATAGTTTTGGAATTGACTCCATCTGGAGACTCTTTTCAAAAGTAGTTCATATGTGCTCATTCTACGTTGGAGGCCAAGACAAAGTTTAGTAGTAGAGGTTAAGTCTATGTGTTTCTTGTAAACCCATAAACAAACTCATGTTCAAAATTATCTGTTTCTGCAACTGAGCAATCTATTTTCTTTTTTAATATTTTGAAAGAGTATATTTATATAAATGTATTATTTTACTCAGAATTGAACAATTAAACCTGCTTCTAGAACATAAAGCTGTTATTAAATGAAACATATTAATTTAAAAATGTAAAAACCTGAGGCAACAGCTATTAATTAAAATTCTACTTGTTAACTAAGAAAATAAATACATAAGATATAACATAAAGGACACAGACAGGGTAGACCATATTTTAATAAATTGTGAAGGAATATTCCTGGGAATTTTCTTTCAGCACCTGCTCAGTTGTGGTGGCAACATAAACATATATTGCAAGTTTAAGGTCAATACAATCAGTATCATAAAAGTACAGGACATATTCTTGATTACTTGGTTTTGAAGCAGGGTTTTATTGTGGGACCTGAAACTGCAAGTGAAACTATATTTGGAGTTACTGGGTGTAATTACTGAATCATTTTCAAAAGCATGTAATTACTCTGCAATACATCATCTTTAATAGCTAGGATCTTTTCCTTTCACTTGCCAGAGGTCTTATTCTGTATCCCTGAAATGAAAGAATGATTTGCCAGTGTCCTCAGTGTCCTTGAATCAGATAACAATATACCAATTCTCTTTCTGAAATTGTTTTTTGTATAAATTCATTTGTGCAAAATTTATTTCAATAATTCATAGTAAACATAGAAAAAGTCTATGTACCATAGAAGTAAATGTAAAATAAAAAATAAAAATAAAATCCAAAGTTCAGCACAACTTTAAAGATCCTGATTTTGCCTTGATGGGTTCAATTATTTTTTTTCATGTTTTACTACACTTGCATAAACTACATTTTTAGACAATACTCATGTTTCCTGCACAGGAGAATAAACAAAGATACATTGTCATTTATTGAAATCAGATTACTCTGTCTCAGGACAATAGTTTTGTTAATTATTTTGCTACTGGATGTCTTAAATAAGTAGGTCATTCACATCATGCTTCCATTTAACCATGTGCAGAACTGGTGTCATGGAGTTACATTTCAGAGGGACTGATTTTTAATGGAGGGATTTTCTTTTGGGATCTTTCAGTAAGTGATCATGCCATGGGACTATTCAGACACTAGTACTCCACAGCTTATGTTTCAGGTCCTACCTCTTCACCTTTAGTGCTGTTTTATAAACGCATGCTGTTTTGTACAGCAGCTAATGGTATACATTCACTTTTCAGTATAATTGCAGGAGTTTCAGGATACAGGCCTCTCTGGAAAATCTGCATTAGTCAGAATGGTATTAATTGGTGTTGATGTATTAATATGCAGATTTTATAGGTTGCCAGACACAGCTCTACCTGCTTCTAGCATGAACACTTTAAAGCTGCAAAAGCTAGGACCTATAACCATTACCCACAGCCATGTCACCTTCTCGATGAAATGTGGAGGGGTGAAATGGAGAGGGAATAATGTTGGGTTTTTTTTAATGTAAAAAGTTATATTGTGTGTCAGGAAGGTATTATAAGCAAGTAATGAATAATTGGTATAATTTGTAACTTCTATAACAAGGAAACTTCTGGACACTACTATAAATGAGATAATTTGTCATTGCAGTAAGTCTGTCCCATATAAACACCACTGTTAATAACACTGACACTGGCTGGCTGAAGGGAATAAGCTGTTCAATAAGACCAAACATAAATTTTATTGATGGAAACTTCAATACAAAAATAATGATTTTGTTCTTTTAATGATGGATTTCTTTTAATGAAGTTTCTAGATCTTTAAAACTGCACTGTCTAGTCTTATATATACTTAATCATGCAAAAAGTCTCCCCTGCTGTCCAGAAGGATGCAGAAGGAAAATGAGCGTTAGTAGAATTTTCATATTTGTACCAAATGAGAATACACTTCAAAATCAAAAGATGAATTCAACATTCATATTTGAAAGGCCTAATGTGTATTTCTTGCTCCTTTCACTATGACTAGCAAATAAAAAAAGGCTGCTCAGGAAAAAGAATGGAACAAAGACTGACAAAAGTATTTTCCATCTCTGCAGGGTCACCTGCAGGTGATTTCATTGTCAATTGTTTAATTTTTAATTACATCTTCCACCTCAGGAAACCAATCTTATCACAATAAATTGAGAAAGAAAACCTGTATGTGAATGCATTTAAATGTTTCACATGAACCTTTCAGTGGCCCTATCCACATAAAATTCTTCTAACCATGCTTTTCACTACTACAAATAAACTAAAACAGGGATAAGCAGAATAAAATTCTAATTTTAGAGACAACAGCATAAATTTAGAGTAAAATGTATTGATGATGGCCTTGCTGTAGATTAATTTCTGCTTACTACAAGTGGAATATAGCTGTTATATCTGTTATGGTCAGATCCTGTTTTAGCTTTGATAGTGGGAAAGCTCCTTTGACATCAACTGAAATAGGTAGTGCTTTTAAATGCATGGGTAGTATTATAGAGCTGCTTCTGTTTAGTCCCCTGTGCTAATACAGCATCAGAGCCATTTATATGGTGAAAAGACAAGTTTACTGGAAAATTGGTGCCAAACAAAGACAAATGACACTCTGACATAATCTGAAAATGTGTTAACTTCTCAATAGCTTTTAAATTGCTACAGAGAGTATGAAACTTCTGATATCTCACTTCCATTTATTTTATTTCCTGGATTTTTTGAGTATCTGAGTGAAAGGCATGGATAAGAGGGATTTTATTATTCCGTGGAGCACTTCTTAAACCATTTTTTTTTGTTTTGTTTGTTTGTTATTTTTTGTTTGGTTGGTTTTGATTGTTTTGTTTGGTTTTGTGTTTTGGGTTTTTTTGGGGGTGTTTTTGCCTTTTTTCTTTCTTTTTCAGGTACTGTAAAATTAGTTTCATTAGTAACTGTGTAGTCTGTAATACTTGTGGAGGTTCTTATACCACAGTCTTAGTGCTATCTGTGCATTAAATTAAACAGAAGGACTAACAACTGTATTGTGTTTGTTGTCTTGTCTTCCCCTTGTGGAAAAATGAGCAGACTGTTGAGTTTGAAAAATATCCAGAGAAATAATAGGTTTGACTAGTGCAGTTGAGAAGCACAGTACAGAGTGCATCACGAGGTGTCTCTTAGTTTCCCTGGGACACCATTCTCCAACGTTACACCAATCTCACTTATAACTTTTTCACGAAGAAAATTTTTTAGTGTCAAATGAGGAAAGTGCTTTTGGTTTGTCTTTTTTACTGTCCTTAAGTCAGTGTTTGGTCTCCTACATATGGAGATCAATGAGATCTTGAAGAGGAAGTTATGCCATATCTGGAACTTTGTTCTTCAAGTGCACTGTGTCAGAAGCTGGGGTTGTCCATGGGACCGTGGTCAGTGAAGACACATGTTGCCAGTTTGGCACTGGCTGGAGTTTGGTATATGCCAAGGACCACAAGCCCAGGTAGGCAGCTTTACTCTGGCTTAAGAATGGTAGAAGTGAAATTATGACCCCTTCTTCCTGGTGGAAACAACAGGACTTGTGAGTGTTGAAATAACTGCCGAGGGGTGGTCCCCCAGACTTTACCATCAATGAAAAACTGAGGAACCATCATGGAGGATACACTGTTCTGAAAATTTGAAGATGCATACTTCCCACTACAAATGATGATAAGCATGGCTTCTGAATCTCAAGATCTTTGCCATCAACATAATTCAAGGTTTTTTTTACTCTTGGTCAGATGATCCTCCAGGTGATTTGCTGATAGCAGCAGTCTTCTGTGGTAAAATATAAGTTATGATAATAAACAAGCATAACATAAATAAAAGCTACTACAGAACCTAAGTTTTGAACAATGAAAAATTAACTGATATTTACTGTTTCATGGCAGAACGGTAGATAAGAAAACAATGAGAATCTATGGAGGTATTCTTCTGTTACCTGGAGAAGAAACTGTTATCTCTGCTGTATTCGACTGGGTTAGTTATATTGATTTCATTCTTTCATTTCAGTTTATTTTTATCAAAATTTCCTTGACCTTAGTTATCAGAAAAGTCATATCTAAACAGTCATCTAATTCTATAAAGGAAATTTAAACACATGGAAATTTGCATTTAAATTTACCTACCTGAAGATATGTAACTGCTTAAACACCTTGCAGAAGCACATGGCTTTCAAGCACCAACTACTGATATTGAATATCAAATATTTGTGAAGAATACAGGGACTACTCTACAGAGTGAAGGTATTCCTCAAAATAATTATATCAAATTATATACCTTCTGTAATCATGATCGCTCTCATAGACCCTGAGCATGAAAGGCTTAATCTGTCAATTTTCATAATTAGTTGTGAACATATTAATATTTTTTTCCTAATTTTATGAAACCTTATCAGTTTGTAAGAAATACCAAGCTACATGGGTCATGTTCATTAGATAGCCCAGGGACTAGAGGGTGCTTCTCTCTACAAATAGCGCCTGAAAGAAAGTGTCAGGCTTGAAATAATGATCCATCTTCTGGTGCCATGGCACTGGTGCCATGGGGCCCAACCTAGACAATGAATAGTAGTCTTACATATGTGCAGCAGTGCAAGAAACTGAGATACATGTAAACAGTGTGTTTTTTAAGGTCAGATGAAGGCCAGAAGAGAGCACATCCTGAGGTGAAATGACTAGAGAAAGGACAAAAACATATTTGTGAACAATCTAGAATAGTCTAGTTCTTGGCAGTGCCGCCCAGAGGCACTACTGCCCCCACAGCTGTTATTTGAAGCAGACTTTTCCTAGATTTCTCTTTTATTCAGATAAAACCAAATTTTCCTTTTATTGTTTTTTCCCTGAAACCACAACAGAAAGCATGGACTAGGTGGATGTTCAACTTCTTGGCACATACAGACATACAGAAGTGTGTGCATGTTAGTTGAGCCACCACTGGTAAGAAGTATCATAGAACATTTCACTTCCTAAAGGTCAAACTTATGATATTTTTCAGATGACTTGAGGCATCTAATTGGAATTCAGATTGGCCACGGGGAGTCAGACTTACATTTTTCTATTTAATAGGGTCCTCTGAATATATTGGAGAGATGGAATAAAATTATAGAAATGTTAATCCAGATGTAATAACTCTTTCTTAATGTATAGAAAATGTGGAAAGTAGTATTAAATGGGTTTACATGTACAAAATCAACTTGTGTGATAAGACTTAGTTCATAAAGTACTGGGATTATATTACAGAATTTTTGCTTCTTGGTATTAAGTACAGGTCCATTTTGTATTGTATAGAGGGCAAGACAAGTTGTAAATAGTTTCTGCTTTGTAAATGGAAGTCATCTCTTTAAAATATTAAGGTAACCTCTCCCATTTAATGAAGCATATTCTTTAAAAAAAAGTAGAAATTGAATTATGTTTCTTTCAATAAAAAGGTAAATAAAACTAACTGAAATATTTTCCCAAATTCTTTAAAAAGAATTTACAGGAATATAATTTTTTCCTCTTTGTGTAATCAGGACAGAATCAGCTTGGTTGGTTGGCAAATCAAGGTAGAAAAAATGTGTATAATTCAAACTACTTTATTTATGATTAATAACTAGATATTGACTTGTTAGTAGTTAGGAGATTTATTGCTGAGAGTAAGAGATTAGTATGGAGGGAGGCAAAGCCTTTGCAAATATTAGACTGTTACGGTCAATAAATCTCAGTAAGGGTGGCCAATATTTCATGTTATACATTAGTTCAACAAATTACTTTTGGGATAAGATTAATATTAAAACTTTAAATAAACTATTTGAGAGACTGTTGAATTTTCACACTTCTAGTCCTGCCCTATGAAATTAATGTGAGGAGATCCTGAATATATTCTTATTCTGCCCACGGATATGCTTTTTTTTATATCATAGTGATTCAACACATTAATTTCAGGCAAAGCAGAATCTTCCTCTTGAAAAAAAAGCATAGGTGAACTTCTAGAATTATAAAGAACTACAGTATATGCAGTCAGGCAGGAGTATGAGGTTGTCTGCTCAAAATTTCACCAAAACATTTCTCTTCTCAACCTATACTGGAATGAATGCAGTGGATTAACGACAATATTTACATCCCACCTAAGATCACCTTAAATTACACCTGACTTCCTTTATAATATTTCATCAATTCCATGCAAATTTCCAGATATTTTAGCCAGATATTACTAGCATTTGCCTTAGAGTGCCTTGGGGTGCTAGTTTCAGCTAGGGTAGAGTTAATTTTCAGCATTGATAATATAGCAACATTTTTGTTCTTGCTGAGCATGGGTTACACAGAGCCAAGGCCTTTTCTCTTTCCATACTGCCATGCTGGCAAGGGAGGTTGCAGGTGCCTGGAGGGTTAGGAGGAGACACTGCCTGGTCAGGTGACCCAAACTGACCAAAGGGATATTCCAGACCCTGAAGAGGTGTCCACCTGGATTTGGAAGGGAGGTCTGGCATCGTTCAGCGTTTGGTGAGCAATTGTTTTGTGCATCATTTCTTTTTCCCTTTTTATTACTATTATTGTTATTATTTTTTGTCATTATTATTGCATTTTACTTTATTTTCAATTATTTAACTGTTGTTATCTCAACATACGAGTTTTGCTTTGATTCTCCTCCTCACTCCACTAGGTTTGGGGGGGAAGAGAGGGAGGGCTGAGCAGGTGGCTGTGTGGTGCTTCATTGCTGGCTGGGGTTAAATAATGTCACTTAGGGAGAATTTAGTCCACCTACCTAAAATTTCTGAGTCACAATTTCTGTCTATGGCATAAGTAGAATTCTCAAATATTTCTCCTTGGGATGTTGTTCACAGTGGTTTGTCTTCTAAAACTTTGATGTTTTTTGTTTTCAACTAGTCTGTATATCCAAGGCAAATATTTCTTTTTTCCTTCCTTCTCCTTCTTCTCACCCTCCTCTTGGTCCTGCCGTGGGGACAAACCTCCTATATTTTTGTTCTAGATCTCATTGACTTAATTGCCCTTAAAAAGAAATGTAATCTAGCCACGTGCCTGCACCCAGACTAGCATAAGGAAATGGATAGGCATTTAACTGCCATGCTTTTAGAAATTAAAGTATCAGAAATTGAAGTGTTTCATTTCAGGGCCACAATGTTAAAATGAGTCTTCTTGCTTTGGGCATATTGCATATTTCATATTTGAATTTTCAAAAATATACTGTTTGGTTTATCGGCTTAGGACTTCTATTTTTCCACTTTTTCTTTTTTTAACTGCAAAATGAAAGAATATGGCAGATGAAGGAAGCAAAATAAAAGATCAATAGCTATTGTTGGCCATTTTTCAGTCTGCTATGTGTATTTAAAATATTATTTCCTTTCTTTGACTATGTTTATACTAGTCTACTTAACTACTGTAATCTCAGACAATTTACACATACCAAAACCTGTTTACAGTAGATTTTCCATTCACAGAATTAAATAGAAAACTTTCAGGGCATATTTGGGACAGGATATACTAAAATCTGTCCTTTTTTTTAAAACCAGAAAATTCAGTAATTAACAACAACTGAAGGGTAGATAATTTTGCATACATTGCATATTATTTTTCAACTCTTTAATAATCACATTAAAGGAATTTTTTGTGACTTAATTTTTTTTTATGGTTTAATGAAATTTTATTTTGTTTGAACTGTTTATTCTCATTTGAACCTTCTTGGTTTGAAATGGGAAAGTGTTTGGAAGCTTGCTGTGAGTTATATAAATTTTAATAAACTTCGACTTTCCTCATGCCTTCTGCAAGGTTGTTGCAGACACTGAGAACAATGACTTTTTAAATATTAAAAAATTGAACTAACAGAACTCTTTAAAGACTTGCATGTATATGAACAAACTTTGCTTATAATACAAGTGTAGACAATTTATTTATATGGATGACCTTACACAGTGTCATGGTATTTATGGGGCAAGCATCACATCATTATAGAGGGAACACTGGAAATTATTGGTTTGGCCTTCCAACCCAGAGTTTGGGATAAATAATAATTTATTTTCTTCCCTGCAGTTTTTTTTTTTTTTTCTAAAGCAAAACTCATTTTAGGTACAGGATCTGGTTTTTAGTGATGTGATGTTTTCACCCAATTTTCTAGCTGGCTTGACTGATTCAGAGGAAGGTCAAGTGATTAGCCCAAGGTCAGAGACTGAGTCATTGACTCAGTCAGATTAAAATTGAGGATTCTGCCTACTGGAGAACTTTATTCGGGGAGATAAAGATTGTAATAACACAGAGACATATTTCAGCACTGAATAAGATTTTTTTTATCCTGGTTAATATAAGTTTCACTATCTACAGGAAAATATTGTTATTTATCCAGGCTCTACTAGATTCTGGGTATCTTACTTTTCCTGTGGCTCACACCTTCCAGAAGTTCTGCTTGCTTCTGCTGAGATAAATACATTTTGACTGCAGTAGTCTCAGATTCAGATTAAAATTGGTTTTATTTCCTGGGCCCCTGTTTGCTCCATCAAAACAATTTTCAATACCTTATCTTCATTAGGGCCAGTTGCAGAACTACATTAATAATGCTGTTTGATGAGAGCAGCCAGTGACATGAATTATGTGCCTCTTTATTCCGCTGTGTCCTACCCCTCTCCTGTGTGGGTGCTTGGTATCAGGGTATATCTTTGTAACAACAGAAGGCTCAGCACAGTAGTTCGGCCTTAGGTGAGGGAATGTGCAACCATGCATCTCCTTTCACCCTGCTTTTGCTTGCTTATTTTTCCTTTGGTCTCCTAATTTCTTACTTCTACTTAAATACAGCCATCTCTTATGTCTGCAAGTATGTGATGTAATTTGACTGACTTCTCAGCTTGTAAACTGAGTATAAGTTAGTGCAACCCTGAATGTCTCTAAAAATAACTGAAATATTTTATCATGGCCTGCAGACTGTTTCGCCACAACACACCTTTGATTTGCTATGTGCATCTTACTCTCCTATTTAAGGTGCAGGGGTCGATGGCTGGAAAAGGTGCCCTTGGCCAAAGACAAGGGATGACACCCAGCAGAAACCCCGCAGCTGCAAATTTGTTTCTTTGAACCTATTACACTTCTGTTGGGTGTTGTTTTCACTTTTTTTTTTTTTTTTCAAACAAGGAATAGAAATGTCCTGCCAGGTACTACCTAACTAAAATGAATCACAAAAGGGCTCAAGTGTCTTTAGGTTTTAACTGGCAAGAGTATAGTACAGCTTGTTTCTGGCAAGCATGTCAGCTGCAGCCTTTTGGTGTAAAAGTTTAGGGAAAACAAGAAAGGGAAAACATTTTCACAAGCCCTTTTTTTTTTCAGTGCAGTATAGTAAAATCTAACATTTATTTAAATTTGCAAATATATATTTAAACACCATACTCATTCTTCTAAGAGAAGGTTTTTTGTTTCACTCATCCCAGAAGAAATTCCCTGATATATATATATATATATATATGTTTTTATATAGATATTTGGACATTTGATTTCAGTATACTGATGAAGTATGTGTATGCATAGTACAATATATAATCCTGTGCTGTTTGTGCATGTGTTCAGCTGATAAGAAATGTGCTTCTGAACAGCTTAGCTACAAGATAAAAAAAAAATAAATGTTTGTGATATAGGCAATTCAGCTTTTAAAATCTGAAGAACCTCATTCTCATATAACAGCTGAAGAATTAGAACAAGAAATAAATAATGCCTTCAGAATATATTTTTTTCTTTTTCTGTAAGTTCATATAAGTAATAACTAATATCTGGAAAGTCTTGCTGTTATTTAAATAGTATTAAATATATGTGTTTAGCATGCACAATGTGGATGAGATTAATATTTTCTAGTGTTATTAAAGTCTTATAGTAGAGAGTGAGGAGTAATATGTACTGATGTATGATTTTGATAGATCCAGTATCAAACAGGTTTTTGCAAGGACATTTAAAAAGCCTGAAAACAAATTTGATCCTGACTGTTTTTTAAACAATAATGAACTGAGATATAGATTAATGTATTAATTTGGCATCAGAGATGAAATTGAAACTTTTTGTGATCACAATTTTTCTTTTGGACCTTAAAAGCTAGTGCTTACAGAGAGAACTGTTTACTGTATGAAAAAGAGATTTAATGTTTAGCTTTTGAACTTTGTTTCGATTTTCAAATATTAAAAACAATTGTAGGATCACTATGTTGAATTAATTTGATTTTTACAAGAGTACCAATAAGATTTTGAGTCTTTGATAACTTATAAACAGCTTATTATTTCTGTGTAATCAAGGTCTACTTCACTAAATTTTCTAGTACTGCACATACTACCTGCATGGTAGGTTTATTTTGAGGTAATCAGGAACCAGAAATGATCTTCTGATGATTTCAGTGGAATAGGGAATGTTACCTAGATTCATTACCACTGACTGCCTTTTTAACCACAGGGTGATGATTTAACTTCTGTGCTTTAGTTGGTTTTCTCTCTAAATTGAGGACAGGCCTGTTTACCTACCTTTACTATGTTTTCTCCACTTAGATTGCAAATTCTTTGCATAAAGAGAGCAATTAGGTCATTTATAATGCTGCACTTCTTTGGGGATTTTTATACCCTAACAAAAATATACTTGTTTTGCTGACCTCAACTGGCAGAAGAAATGGGCTAAAATAGAGTGCAACAAAAAGAAGTGCACCTGGGTAGGAATAACTCCATGCATTGGTAAGAACAGGGAGGCAATAGGATGGAGAGCAGCTTAGCAGAAATGATACTCACCATGATGGTGGATATCAAGTTGACCATATGACAGCAATGTGTGCTGGCAGGTCGGAAGCCTAGTGTCATTGGAGAGAGGTGATCCTTCCTCTCTACTCAGCACTTATGAGACATATCTGGAGTGCTGTATCCATTTCTGGGATCCCTGGTGCAGCACAGACATGGACGTACTGGAGTGAATCCAGCAAATAGCCACAAAGAAATTTGTGGGACTGGAGCATTTGGGGTAAAAAGAGATGCTGAGAGAGCTTGAACTCTTCAGTCTGGAGAAAAGACTATTCAGGGGAATATATACCTTATGAATCATAAAAGATTCATAAGGAACCATGCTCATCTCAGTGATGTTCAGTGAAAGGACAAGATGCAATGGGCACAAACTGAAATATGGGAAACTTCATTTAAATATAAGAAAACCCATTTTTACCCAGAAAGCAATCAGACACTGTCACAGATTGTCCAAAGAGGCTGTTGAGTCTCCACCCTTGAAGATATTTGATGTTTGACTGGACATGATCCTGAATAGCCTGCTGTCATTGATGCTGCTCTGATCAGGCATGTTTGGCCTAAACCAGATATCTTTCCTTCTGTGATCCTGTGACATATGTCCTGTCAATAGTAAGGTTGTTGTGCAAAACAGTATCACCCACATGGAGAAGAATCAGTATAAAGAGTGCTGTAATGTTGCAATAAGATAACAATACTATATTGTACTCTTCCTCATATTCCTATGTCATCACAATTTCAAATACTAGAGGTAAGCAATCCTTTTTTTGGTTGGATTTATTTATTTTCTTTTTAAGCTTCAGGTTTAAAATCTCTAATGGGATCACATAAAAGTGGTCATGTAGACTTGTAGCTCTTGTGAGTTTTGGTAGAAGTTTCCTTATTTTTCATATTCTTATTTAATGTTTCACTTGAAATGTTTCAGTGCATTACAAGCTTCAAACAGAAATCTCATCATAAAATATAATGTTGGTAGCTTTGCACTGCATTTTTAGTACCGTATATATCTGTTTTCATGTCTTAAGACAGTAGTAATGAACATAGACTTCAAAGAGCAATTATTTTTTTGGGGGGAAAAAAAAAAAAAGACTGCACACTTGGGATCAAACTGTATGTGCTGACTTCAGTGGAAGCACAATTTCATCCACGATTTTAATTATTTCTTTCATGAGGTCAGGATTTCAATTCACTGTATTGCTTCAAAATGCCAACACAAGATCATGCAACAATGGTTGCAGTTAGTATTTCAGCAAATTCCATGGCTGCAGCTTGCTTATTTGGGTGATTTGTCAGACTAAACTCCATCTGCCTTTACTTCAGCCAAGTCAGTAACCATTGATTTTGAGGGCTGAAGTGGTTTCCTAGTGGGGAAAAGGAAAGTCACGTGTAAGAACATTACAGAATCAAAAAATATGCTAAGTTGGAAGGGACCCACAAGGCTCAAGTCCAGCTCCGGGCCCTGTACACGACCATCCCCAAGAATCACAC
Organism: Sclerurus mexicanus; assembly: GCA_013396755.1. Lineage (NCBI taxonomy): Eukaryota > Metazoa > Chordata > Aves > Passeriformes > Furnariidae > Sclerurus > Sclerurus mexicanus. The sequence goes on from VWZF01005780.1 coordinate 37,614, forward strand.
CATGTGCCTGAGAGCATTGTTCAAATGCTTCTTGAACTGTGTCAGCCTTGGGGCTGTGACCACTTCCCTGGGGAGTCTGTTCAGTGCCCAGCCACCCTCTGGGGGAAGAACCACTTTCTAATATCCAACCTAAAGCTCCCCTGACACAACTTCAGGCTGTTCCCTTGGATCCTGTCACTGGTGACCTCAGAGAAGAGATCAAAGCCTGCTCTTCTTTCCCTCACAAGGAAGTTGTAACTACAATGAGGTCTCCACTTAATCTCCTCCAGGATGAACAGACCAAGTGCCCTTAGCTGCTCCTAATATGGCTTCCCCTCACCATATTTGTTGCCCTCCTTTGCACACTCCAATAGCTTAATATCTTACTTATATTGCAGTGTCCCGGACTGCACACAATATTCAAGGTGAGGCCGCCCCAGTGCAGAGCAGAGCAGGATAATCCCCTCCCTCGACCAGCTGGCAATGCTTTGCCTGATGCCCCCCAGGACAGGGTTGACCCTCCTGGCTGCCAGGGCACTGCTGATTCAGATTCACCTTCTCATCAACCAGGACCCCTAGGTCCCTTTCAACAGCACTGCCTTCCAGCATCTCATTTCCCAGTCCAGGCAAACATTCAGGGTTGCCCCATTCCAAGTGCAGAATCCAGCACTTTCCCTTGTTGAACTTCCTGTGGTTGGTGATTTGCCAGCCCTTTAATTTTTTGAGGTTTCCCTGCCTATAAGGGGGTCAACAGCTCCTCGAGTTTTGTATCATCTGCAAATTTGCTTGGTATCCCTTCCAGTCCTGCATCCAAGTCATTGATGAAGATGTTGAAAAGCACAGGGCCCGAGATGGAGCCCTGTGGAACCCCACTAGTTACAGGTCACCAGTCTGATGTCACCCCATTCACTATTGCCCTCTGTGCTCGACCCGTGAACCCACCACATGATGTCTTTGTCCAGTTATGGGATGGACATTTTGTCCAACAGGATCCTGTGAGAGACAGTATGAAAAGCTTTACTGAATTCCAGCAAGATTACATCAGTTGGCTTCCCTTGATCAACCAGGTGGGTTACCTTGTCTTAAAAGCAAAAATGTTTGATAAGCAGGACTTTCCTTTCATGAAGCCATGCTGGCTGTGACCAGTGACTGCGTTGCCTTTGAATTGTTTTTCAATACCTCCCAGAATACTCTCCATAACTTTGCCAGACACTGGAGTGAGACTGACAGGCCTGTAGTTTCCGAGGTCCTCCTTCTTGCCCTTCTTGGAAATCAGAACAATGTCTTCCAGCTTCCAGTCATCTGCTGGGACCTCTCCAGGTTCCCAAGACCACACAAAAATCATGAAAAGAGGTTTTGCAATGACATCAGCCACCTCTTTGAGGATTCTGGGATGAATCCCATCAGACCCCATAGATTTATAGAGATCCAGCCAGAGCGGCAGGTCCTGCACAATTTCAGGGTCGACTGGGAGCTGATCATTCTCGCAGTCATGGTCCTCCAGCTCAGGGCACTGAGATCCGTTCTCCCTTGCATCCATGTTGAAGACAGAGGCAAAGATAGCATTAAACACCACTTCCTTGTCTATATCCCTGTTTGTGAGGTGACTATCCTCATACTGTAACAGGCTGATAATATTTCTATACTGCCTATTGCCATTAATATATTTGAAAAAACTGTTTTCTTTGTCCTGCACAGTTCTGGCCACCTTCAACTCCAGCTGAGCTCTGGCCACATGAATTTTCTCTCTACAGCAGCAAGCAACATCTCTGTATTCTTTCCATGTCACTTGACCTTGCTTCCACTGAGCATACACCTTCTTTTTTTGCCTTATTTCCAAGAGAAGGTTCCAGTTCAGCCAAGTTGGCCTTCTTCCTTGCCTGCTTGTGCTTTAGGCAGTATCTCATCACTCAGAAATTTTGTATTTTCATCCACTATGTGATGCTTGTAAGTACTTCATCACCCTGAAAGTCCCCTGAAAGGTCACCCTTTTTGCAAGTAGCTTGTAGTTCATTTTTGTGAAGTTAGACTTTTATTCAGTTCAGTTTTTATAAAGCACCTTACCCCAGCTGCCTTCTTTATTAAGGATTAGAAATTCCTATCACAGGAAGAGTTGTGGTTTGGGGGCAGCACATTACAGCTTTGCACTGCAACCATTTCTTATAATCAAAATTAAAATGAAAATAAAAAAAGAGAAAGTAAAAATTTAGTTTATGATGCCAGGTCCCTGATCACTGTCTTCCTAAAAGGATGAGGATCAGTGTTGCAGGTCAGCTTCCTGCACTGGACTCACCCAGACGAGGGAAAGGCTACATAAATATTTCCTTGTCACCTTGGTGCAAAAAAACCAACAGTTGCTCAGCCCTCATGAGACCCCACCTGGAGTGCTGTGTCCAGCTGTGGGATTCTTATCACAAGAAGGACATGGACCTGTTGGAGTAAGTCCAGAGGAGGGCTATAAAAATGAGCATAGGGCTGGAGCACCAAAACTGCGAACACAGGCTGAAAGAGTTGGGGTTGTTCAGCCTGGAGTAGACAACACGCTTTAAGGTCCCTTACAATGCAAACCATTCTGTGACTCCATGATTCATCCCCTCTTAAAGCCTTAGCTTAAATTCTGAATGACTAGCTGTGCTAGGGTGAGATTGACAAAGTATTGTCATAGTTGTCCATTTCAAATAATATCAAAGCTGCTTTATCTGTCTTGAAATTCTACATGCTGTAGAATGCATTTCTGGCTCTCAAGAGTCTGACTGAATGATACTAAAGTAATGTTTAAGTCAGAAAACAACTTACCCATGTCCTTTTCTTTCTGATTTCCTTTCAGATTTTTCAGAATTTCTTGCATTTTATAGTGGATTATGAAGTTATTTTTTGATTTTAGTAGTTCATAATTCTCTGTCAGGGGAAAAGTTCTGAGGTATAAATAAAAAAATTTGTTTGCTAACAAGCTTTTACACGGGCCGCAGTATCTATCCTTCAAAACCAAAAGTTGGATGTTCAGTACAGGTTGACTTACCTTCTAAGACAACACAAAGTTTTTGAGTTTCTTATCCCAGAAATTGCATCCCTCCTTTGTGGATAGTTGTTTTTAAAAGAACAAGCGAAGAGAATTTAATGAGGTGCCATATGTCAGGTCTGGAGTTAGATTAAAAACAAATAATTAAACTATATCCCTTCCCTATCAAAACAGATTGTGATATGTTTGTGAAAGGAAGCTGAATCTGACATACTATGTTTTGACAAACTTTTGGGACAATGTTGTGATTTAAGCCCAGCTGGCAACTCAGCCCCACACAGCCTCTACCTCACTTTGCCCAGTGGAATGGGGGAGAAAACATGTCATGGGTTTCTCTGATTAGCTTTTTTTTTTTTTTATAAGAGGAAGACTGGCTTCTGTTGGAAGCCTCTGGGAGTTTCCCTCCATCCTATAGAGCAGAGCCAATGAGGGCCAGCTCTGAGGAAATCTTCCTGCTTTTGAACCATTAAGTTCCGCCCCTGCATGAAAACATATTTAAGAAGTTGTTGTGCAGTTAGAAATTGGCAGTCACAGATTAACAACATCCCAATGCAGACATCAAGGTCAGTGCAGGAGGAGAAGAGGAGAAGGAGCGGGGAGGGACCCCACGGATCAGGGAGAGGATTTAAAACTATTATTCTCTATGTTGGCGATGACCATGGTGATTACGACCTGTCCCCTCGAAGCCCATGGGATCCATTGGGGTGCAAAGACCCCCCTGCAGGAGCAGGGGGATGCATGAAAGAATCTGTTACCTCATGGGAGGCCCCCAAGGTGGAGCAGAGTCCAGCAAAGATTTGCAGCCGAGACCCACGGAGGGAGAAGCCCACGCTAAGCAGGAGGCCCCCAAGGGGGAGCAGAGTCCAGCAAAGATTTGCGGCCAAGACCCACAGAGGGAGAAGCCCACGCCTGAGCAGGTACAGCCAGCTTTTCATAAGAGACTGCACCCCATGGAATGACCCATGAGAGAGCAGAGGATCTCCCTCATGGAGGGGGACCCCACGGAACGCAGGGGAAGGACTCAGAGTTATGATTCCCCTGTGGCCGTGGTGATGACTGTGGTGAAGCGAGCTGTCCCCTTTGCAGCCCACAGGAAAGCCCCCTGAGACAGAACTCTTGCTTAAGTCTTGGACTTACATCTGCGAATGGCTGACCCAACAACAATTGACTGTAAACCTTCCACTCCCTGTCCCCCATACCGTCAGGGGAAGGAGGGGGGCATGAACAGACCAAGGGGTGGTGGTGGAAAAGTGTTTCTAACCTGTTTTTATTTCTTATTTTTAGTTTTTAGTTTGTTAGTAATAAATTTAAGAATTATTCTAAGTTCTGCTTTGCCCGTGGTATTAATCAAAGCTCCTCTTTTGGTTGTTATCTCTAGCCATAAATTCCTAGATGTTTTTCTTTCCCTTCCCTCTGAAAGGTGAAAAGCAGGAGGAAGAAAGGCCTTGAAGCAGTTTTGCTGGACACCAGGTGTTTGTCCAGGGTCAAACCACCACACAACAGAAGTGTAAAAGTGAGAAGATTTGTGAATGGAAATAAAGACAGTTTAATAGGTAAAGCCAAAAAACACATGGGCAAGCAAAATAAAATTAGAAATTAATCCACCACTTCCCAGGGCAGACAGGTGTTCAGCAATCCCTAGCAAAGCAGGGATCAAATGTAATGGTGACTTGAGAAGACGAAAAACATCATTTCAAATGTGTTACCCCTCCTTATTCTTGCCCCAGCAAGCATGATGCTATAGAGTCCGGGATATCTCTTGGGTCATTTTGATCAGCTGTTCCAGCTGTGTCCCCTCCCAGCTTCTCATGCATCCACAGCCTCCTTCCTGGTAGGGTGGAGTGAGGAGCAGAAAAAGCCTCAACTGTGTGAGCACTGCTCAGCAATAACAAAAACATTCCTGAATTATCAACTGTTTTCCCAAAGCATAGCCCCATACTAGCTGCTAATGAAGAAAATTAATGTTTGCCTAGCCAAAATCAGCACAATCAGTCATGCTTCATCAGTATCACATTTAAAAGTTGCAGTTCTATCCTGCACTTGGGTCACAACCCCATGTAGGGCTGTTGGAAGAACAGCCTGGGGGAAGAGTGGCTGGAAAGCTGCCCAGTTGAAAAGGATCTGGGAGTGCTGGTCGACAGCAGCTGAACATGAACCAGCTGTGTGTCCAGGTGACCAAGAAGGCCAATGGCATCCTGACCTGTATCAGTAACAGTGTGGCCAGCAGGACTAGGGCGGAGATTGTCATTGTCCCCTGTACTTGACACTGGTGAGACCAACCTTGAGTCCTGTGTTCAGTTCTGGGGCCCTTAATTGAGGTAGGACATTGAGATGCTGGAGCAGGTCCAGAGAAAGGCAATGAAACTGGGGAAGGGTCTAGAGAGTAAGTCATATGAAGAGGAGCTGGGGTTTAACCTGGAGAAAAGGAGTCTCAAAGGAGACAATATCATTCTCTACAGCCACCGGAAAGGAGGTTGTAGCCAGGTGGGGATCAACCTCTTCTCCCAAGCAACTCATGACAAGACAAGAGGAAATGGCCTCAAGTTGCAACAGGAGAGATTCAGGTCGGAAATCAGGAAGAATTTCTTCACAGAAAGGGTGGTTAATTTTTGGATGGGCTGCCCAGGTAAGTGGATTCACCATCCCTGGAAGTGTTCAGAAAATGGCTGGACATGGCACATAGTGCTATGGTTTAGTTGACATGGTGGCTTTCATTCAAAGGTTGGACTCGATGATTTTGGAGGTATATAATGAATTCATATTTCCATAACTCTTTTATACTGGTAATAAAATCAGAACCACATATTTCTGAATGCCTGACAGGGTTTGAAACCCTTTTGGCTGTGTACTGGTTTCAGGCATGAAATAGGATAACTCTTCTTTTGCAGGTCATTTACAATACACTGAATTCAGGTAAAAGTGCTCTACAAAATATTTCTTGCAAAACCACTGGAAAACCACAGTTTTATAAGAATTTTTTTTGACAATGTACCATATATGAGTGACTTTCAGCTATGGTTTTAACACAAAATACCAAGGAGTATGTGCTCAGCTGGTAAATAATGGGCTTCCGTTTATTCTCAATTGTGTTGAAAATTTACCTTCGTGTATCTTTTTTTTTTTTTTTTTTACCCTGCCTTATGCTTAAATACTTGTCAGTTGAGGGCAGGTCCTATTGGTTTATCACAACATGTGCCTCTATAGTTGGTAAGCAAAGATATCATCAGGAAAAAAATAGAAGACTTTGACCAACAGATTGTGAGCACAAATCTTCAAAAAATAATAATAAAAGAAAAATGCTCAAAAAACTGAACTGAACAGCAACCCAGACAACAAAACAGGTACAGCTTTATTCCTGTAAGTGCTTAAACATGCTTTATGTCTGCATGCATGGCAGGTTGAATAAAAGAACTTTTATAAGATTATTATTTCAGTAGGGATACCACCATATTCAAGGATTTCAGTTTTTCTGAAATGTTGCTCTTTTTTTTAATGGTTTTTGATCACCAGTTTGAATGTGTGCACAATTAAATTTGAATCATCTATGGAGTTTTCCAAGATAAACTGGACAGTTTATATACAGTTTTCCAAGACAACTGGCATTCTCTAACTGCACCTATCAAATTCTTTTTTCTATCCAGTCTAACACTTTCTATCTTCCTAACACTTAAAAAAGATGACTGGCACTTCTAGTCTTCATAATCCTTGGTGGCTTGTTTCTTGGTTTGGTTTGGCTTAAATATTCTTGCTGGTTTATTATAAGTTCTTGGTGGTTTTATGTTTTTCTTATGATTACTTGTTTTGTTACTCTATTAGGAATTGAGATTAGGTTTTTTTCTGTCATTTTCTCCAATCTGGACTTCAAATAAAATCCTAGATTCTAGGTAAATGAAACTATATTATCTGATAAAAGACTTTTTTAACAGAGCATATGAAAAATCTAGGCAACCAGTACCATAATTATCCAAATTATTGCTGTTCCTTTTAATTTACAACTAATGCAAATACAGTTTCTGAGACTGTGATTCTTGCATCCACTGTGTGTAAGTGTTGGCTCCCATTATTTACTTAGTGGTTTATTGTTCAGGTACAAGATTAATCATAAGTTTTAACAGCCTATATAATCCAAACAATATAAAGAAAAAATTTCATTCAATACTCAATTGCACACTGTAAAAAACTGTATATATGTGTGTTTGTTTGTTTACATTCCCATTGTGTAACAATAAGATTATGGTTTGGGTCTAAACTACAGTGTTAGTTATTTGTCTAAATATTTGTCTGTAATGAAATGAAGTCAATGTGTTACTCAGGAATCAAGAGTGGTATCTTCACAAGCAGGGCTACCTTGAGGGAACCACAAGCTGGAGGTACAATTGTGGATAGATACAGAAAAGTGAGAGGGTACAGATCCAATATGGAGTGTCTGTACACATGCATAGAAGTCAGATTCTTCAGCAATGTTGAAGGTATACTCGGAACAGTTGTACTGTGCACATTCAGTTAGTCCAACATACCTGATACTGTCCTCTATGTACTGAAGGCCCATTTTATGTTTCCATTTCCTCTTAGAAAACATACTTTCCTTTAGAAATATGTGATTTATCAAGTTTTTATTATTTGCTAATTTTGTAGACTTCTTTTTTTATGAAGCACTGAGGCTTCAGGCATGACACCCATATGCACGTATTCTACTTCTGCAGACTTTTGTGGAAATTAATGGAGTGTGATATCTAAGTGAGTTTAGTCTAAAGACACCATTGTTTTATCCTCTGATTCCTGTTAAATATAAATGGTCCTCTCTGTATTGTTTTTAATATGTTCTTGTAAGCTTAATAGCTTGACTTATTTGAGCAATTTTTCACAGGTAGAGGTATACATGTGCTTAAGTATTTTCAAGATTAAGGTCTAGACAAGATTTGCATAAATGCCTTTCTAAACAGTTTGCTGTAGAACATGTAATTTTAAATGCTATCTCTCAATGAATTACTTCATGTTATATTTATCATGAATGGATTTGTAATAATAAAATGTCTAGGCATAGATATTTTTTGTTTTGTTTTGCCTTAGAATTTGTATTTATTTCAATAGGACTGAAATATTTAGTCTTGAACATGGAACAGATTTATTCATTCTGTACTTTAATTCCTGTACTATATTGTTCTTTTGTAATTTCTACTATAAGCAATACACTTAGATGAAAAAAGAAATATGTTTTTATTTCTCCCTGCAATGAAAACCTCTGCTTCCAGGCCAACAGAAAATCTATTTCAGCCTGATAGGTTCGGATTTTCTAAATGCCATTAAATTCCTTTTTACACATACACAGTCATTAGAAGATAAAATTACTGATGTAATTTTACACATTATGAGCAGAGTAGGTAAAGGATTGCATATTTTTATTTATTAATGGTATCATGATGTTAACAATATCTTCAAATGCCACAAAGCCTGTACATATGGCAAAATTGTCCTGAATAAACCCAGAATATTTCCCTTTACAAGAATCAAAGCTGAACAAGCCAAGGTACCTCAGCAAAATGCTCTAATCCCTGGCCATCCTGGTAGTCCTCCATGACCTCTCCTATTTATTGATTTCCTTCTCACACTGGGGTCCCAAAGTCAGATGCAGTTTGCTGGCTGTGGTCTATGGAGTGCTGACTGCAGGGCTAGTGTGGAACTGGGTCAGAGAGGCAAGTATGGGTGAAGATCAGCTAATACTGAATCCACTTCACATCACTGCAGCAATTTTGTTATGAATTCTCATATCCATGCACACTTTTGTACTGAAACTACTACATACATATCCTACTAAGGTCATAAGAGAAGCACATAAAGTATGTCTCTCCTTTCTGAGCAGTCTACATTTTCAGATTAGCTACAAGGCAGCCTAAGAACAGTATAATAAAGAGTAGCTGAATTTGTAATTGTAAGACCTCAGTAACAATCTTGTTTCCATCATGTTTTTTGCCACTTTTCACTATATTTGTTGCATCACCTGTAAAATAAGGCTAATGAAGCAGGGTGTCTTGTTTAAAATGCTTAGAGCACTTTAATTGAAAAGTGCTATAAAATTGCTACTGTTGGTGTTATGCATTGAACAGTTTGAGGATGCTCATTCTGCTTTTACAAATATTGTGGATTTACCACCTTAGTCAGAGGATAGAGGCAATCTTGAAACATCTAACATTTCTAAAATCACTAGGATTTTTTCAAGCACATGGATAGCATTTTATTGCTCATTTAATTGCTCATTTAATGTTTGTGATTTTCTCCTTACTGATGGAGCAGCTGATACCTAGAAATTCAATTAATTTGCTTTCATCATCTGTTACAGCTTAACCAACCTTACAGGGAGCATTTGAGCATAGAGATGAAGATGAGTAAATTCTAATTGCAACATATTTTGAATAGAGAGTCATAGTCCTTTAGAAAGCCCAGGCAAGTCACATAGTTTTACCCAGACAGATCGTTCTACTATGGTTTCATTTATTATTTAAATCCTTTTTTAGTACAATAGCTAATTATATACCATAGTCATATCTAGATATCTAGTTTCAGTTTTCATTCTCTAAAGTGTTTTTTATCCACTAGCACTCTTCTTCAAGGTGGTGTTAAACTAAACAGAAAACCAAAAGATTACATCTTTCTTGTCACAGGAATAATATATATGGACTTTCTTTTCCAGTGTATTTGTGAGGTTAAATTACCTAGTACTCACTTTTTTTTCATTATGATCTTCATTTTCAGTGCAGAGACCTTGTCTGTATGAGCAATGTCAGTGAAAAAAACTATGTATGGATGAATTTTTTCCTGCACAAGAAGTCCATAGATTTCTGCTCACAACTTAAATCCCATTTATTTTATCTCAGAACAATCTAATTTGGGCTTAACATAGTTTATGTTTAAGCTTTCTTCAAATAAGGAAGAGTTATAAACTTCATTAATTTGGGGCTGCATTTTGGAAAAATGTATTGTCTAACAAATTGTTGCTGAAATAAGCAGATAGGTGCTAATTAATGAAATTAGTACTATACTGGTGTCACAAAGTCTTGGAATTTTGCTGTTCTTTCAGGGAAGTCAAGCTTTTACTTTTCCTCTGTTAGTTAAATTGCTCTGTCAAATATATATATTGACAATAACTGTCAGTTATATATATATATATATTCAAGATCATCATTCTCTCATTTAACTGCAAAGATAAAGTAAAAGTAGTATGGTGTTAACACTGTGGAAACTGACAAATGTCATGAGGTTAAAAATTCATAAGATAATTCAGTATTGAAGGGCTCAATGCTTCTGCTCAAGTCAGAGTGAGCTATCAGACCAGGCTGATGAGGGCTTTATCCATTTGTGTCTGGAAAAGCTCCAAGAATGGAGACTTCCCAGCTTCTTTGGACAGCTCGCTACACTGCTTGGCTATCCTCATTGCGAAAACATTTCTCCTTATAAACAGTCTGCACCTCTTTCATTCCAATTTTAGTCCAGTTCCTCTCATATCCTGCCACTCACCACTGGGAAGAGAAAGGCTCTGCCTTCTCCATACTCTCCTTGTAAGTACTGATGTTAAAACTCCTCAAAGCTGTCTCTTCTCCAGGCTCCCTTAGCTTCTCCTTATAGAGGAAGTGCTTCAATGCCCAACACTTTTACTGGTTCTCTTGAATTTGCCTCAGAATATAGTCCAAACACTTCTTGAACTCTGGCAGCCTTGGTGTTGTGATCACTTTCCCTGGGGAGCCTATTCCAGTGCCCATCCATCCCCTGGGGGAAGAATCATTTTCCAATATCCAACCTAAACCTCCTCTGACACAACTTCAGACCATTTGTCAGGTGCTGTCACTGGTAATCACAGAGAGGAGATCAGTGCCTGCCCCTCCTCTGCCCCTCACGAGGAGGTTGTAACTGCAATGAGGTCTCCACTAAGTCTCCTCTTCTGCAGGATGAACAGACAAAATGCCCTCAGCTGCTCCTCATATAGCTTCCTCTCAAGGCCCTTCACCACCTTCTTTGCCTTCCTTTGGACACTCTCCAATAGCTTAATACCTTTCTTACATTGTGGTGCCCCAAACTGCACACAATATTCAAGGTGCAGCCACCCCAGTGCAGCACAGAGCAGGACAATCTCTTCCCTTGACTGACTGGTGATGCTTTGCCTGATGCCCCCCAGGACACGGTTGGCCCTCCTGGCTGCCAGGGCACTGCTGGCTCGTATTCAACTTCTCATCAACCAGCCCCAGATCCCTTTCCACAGCACTGCCTTTCAGCATCTATATGAACATCCAGGGTTGCCCCATCTCAGGTGCAGAATCCAACACTTCCCCTGTTGAACTTTATATGGTTGGTTATTGCCCAGTCCTCTAATTTGTTGAGGTCTCTCTGCAGGGCCTCCCTGTCTTTGAGGGAGTCAACAGCTCCTCCGAGTTTTGTATCATCTGCAAATTTGCTTAGTATCACTTCCAGTCCTGCATCTATTCTATCTTGGTAGTAACACTGTTATGATTTTTGGTTTGAATTCCCTTTTGCATGATGCTTTCATGTGCGTTGCTGTTAAGTATTGTTTTCTATTTTCAATAAGCTATTCACAGTGACTTCAAAATCTTCCTGTAGACTAGTAAAAACTAATTAAGAGCTTATCATTCTAAGATTGTTAATTGGCAGGTCATTTCCTATTTGCATTTTTTAACAATTAATTTAATCTCTCTGTTTTGTTGCTGTTTTCAGATACTGAAGCTTCTTGGGAGATGACAGATTCCCCTTAAGCCACATCAGGTTATGCTTTCTGAAGCAGATATGTGTGGTGGCATAGTCTCCTAAGAGGGCAGAGCAAAAGTGAATTGTAAACTCTTGTAAAAGGCTAAGCAGGAGCTACAGAAGGTGTGAATGTTGGGATGCTGGTCACTGAAACCTAAACTAACTATGTGAAATGCTTTGTTAGCAGAAGACTTTGATATCTAAGTATTTGCCCTTTTTTGCCATACATTTTATTAATATGTTAAAACACATAGGTCACAGTACTCAAGATGGCCTATAACCAACAAACTTCTCTATTTCTCTCTCATTTTTATTTTGTTTCAGTTTTTTCCTTTTTTTTCTGTTTTTTTTTTTTTGTCTAAGACACAATCTTGAATTTGATTGTATTATTATTACTATTAAAGGAATTGTCTTGTAGAAAATGTCTTTTTATTTGTATTGTTAAGGACCCAGATGATCATGGACAATGTTCAGTATTAGATCAAGACTTAATTATTTTTTTCTTTTTTCTATACAGTTAATTTTAAAAAGGGGAATTAACAATTAACAAAGCATGGTTTCTCTTCATGATACTTAAGCAGCAATGGAGTGTGGAAAGTAATAAAATTATTTCTCTTTTTAAATGATAAGTGATATTTGTAATTCTTTTCAGTATTTTATGACTACTATCACTACTCAAATTGGGAAACTGGGTGCATTAATCTTTTCCCATATTCCTTTTTATTGTTTATTGAACTAAACCCATAGAATTGTTGTGGAACATATTAATGGTTAGCATATTTATCTAATTGGACCCTGTGCTTTTTGCCCAGACTCTGAGCTTTCCATGTTTAAATTAGTGGTAGCTAAGACCTACGTGAGAAATTCCCATCCCAAACTCTCATGTTTTTAATCAGACTTTGAAGTGGACCTGCCAGTGTGGATCAGTCACAGCTGAAACAAACAAAAGTATCTGCAATCATTAATATGAGTTGTTACTTTCTGTGTGGCACAGTCAGAGGCATTCACTCATCTCTGTTCCCACCATTTAGATTAACATACGTTTATTTGAAGGAACTGAGTGGAGCATTTTTTAAAAATACTTAAAAATTCAATGTTCTCACTAGAATTTAATGTCTGAAGTATGACACTCACACCCACTGAAGAATTTCAAAAGAATTATTTTAATGCAGAACTTAATAGGTCCACTTTTAATTTAGGAGGCAAATAAGACCTAACTATTGAAAGAAATTAGATAAATTCACAGTTGAAAAGAATTGTTCTGACATTTTGATAGTCAGAGAACAACTGCCTTCTTGAACTGTTTACCAGGGCTGCTGCATTTGAATTCTTCATCATATCATATATCATATCGTATCATGTATTGTCATGTCATAAATTCTTATGATAGAAGTAGGTGATTTTCTAAAAGATAAACTTTAGTTCAAACAGGATGACATTTGGGAAAATCCTGTAGCTATTAGATCAGACTATCTTCACAGAATGATCTGTTATTCTTTATGATCCATGAAAATTTTATGATGACTGAAATTTTGATCTTCATATGATTACTTACTTGTCTTTACATTACTAGGACATATATCTTTCCTTTTGCAAAAAATCCTACTCCACAGAAAATAGAGGTGATTCTAGAAGGAAACACAAACAATTATTTATATTAAAACTAAATAACCTTTAGGAACCTGCAACATGTGCAAATTCTAGATGTACAAATGTGTAGCTTCTATGTCCTAGAATGATGCCTGCCATTGTCAAAAGATGTGAATGTTACAGTGTAAAAAGCTTGAATTCCAAAACAGGATGCACACAGGCTGAGTTTCTAATCAAAATATACAGAGCATCAGGAGGACAGACTAGTTTAAATCTCTTTGTAGTTTCTAATTTTAAAATCTTTCAGAAGGTAAGTTCACATCAATTGGTACACTTTAAGAAAATCTTGATGCTTTAAGAAGACCTTGATGAAGGAAAGATGAGAGGTTAATCATGCACTTTCCTATTTAAATATAAGCATATAAATATATAAAATTGGAAGTATAAAATATGAGGGACTCTAATTTAAAGATGCTATCTACTGTAGAGCTAATTATAATTGAAACTACTGAACTCTTTGACGCACATGAATATGTGCTCAGTATTTCAGGCATTTTTGTTCTTGTCTCAGGCAGCTTGTCTCTTTTAAGTGATAGCTAGAATATTCCTTTGACCAACAATAATAAATAAAAATTACAAAATACTTTATTTTCCCCAAATAGTCCCTTTTACTTCCTTAATTCTATGCCAGTGTAATTTCTTTCCTGTGTATAACTGAGCTTCCCAAATTCATTGAGGTTGTTCTTCAGTTTAAAGTAGAATTTTTCACACAAGTGGAATTGTTTGCAGGACTGTGAAGCTGATGTGGGGAATAGGAGCAGCAGGTTTTCATGGTGGTAGGAGCACAGCTAGGTGACAACAATCTTCAGGAATGCATGCACACACCACTGGCTGTTAGGTTACAAGGATTCCTTTAAAAAAAAACAAAAACAAAAACAACAACAAAACCCAACAAACCAATCCTGCATCTCTATTTTAATTTAAGACCAGAATCTTACACCTGGTATACATTTTGGAGGAAAAATGTTCTACAATGTTATGTTTAATAGCCACATGATCTGTCAAAAATGTGGGCAGTAGTAACAGCTGCCAGTAGATTTCTTGGACAGAGGACTGTGCGATTTTCTACATTAGCAGACACTGAGCATTAGCACATTTGCATAGTATCAGGCACAATTTTAAATAACCACCTCAAACCAATCAACGAAGCAAGAGACTTCTGGGAGTTCTTTACACTTAGTTCTTTCATTCTTTCTGCTATTACATGTGTGGCAACACAGTTATACCAGATCACTCAGTTTTTTCCCATGTTAGGACACAGAGGAAGACACTACTACCCTCTGGTTTAATAAAGTATGTGCTGGGTCTGGCTGAGGTGGAGTTAACTTTTTTCATAGCAGCCCATATGGTGCTCTGCTTTGGACTGGTGTCTAGAACAGTGCTGTTAGCTCATCAATGTTTTGGCTGTTGCTAAATAGTGCTTGAAAAATGTCAAAGTATTCTTTCATTTCCTCACTGCCACCTCCTCCCTTTTTCGTCTCAGCAAGGAGTAGGCAAAATGTTGTGAGGGGACAGCTGACCATACTGACCCAAAGGGTCAGTGCCATAAGATGTTGTGGGAAAGGAGAAGAAAGGGGGAAAGTCTGTGCCTATGGCATTTGTATACTGAGGCCTTGCTTTCCAGAAAGAGGCTAATAGGAAATAGTGAATAAATTCCTCTTACTGCTCTGCTTGTACACACAGTTTTGCTTTCACTATCAAATTGTCATTGTCACAACCTTCAAGTCTTTCCACCTTATTTCTACTTTTACTCAATCCTGTGTGAGAAGGGCATGAGTGAATGGCTGTGTTGATGTTTGGAAGTTCACCAAGATTAGTCCCCTCCAAGCTATGTGCTCAGCTTTGGGAATACAGCTTTACTGTCTGTCATGTGTTTGCCCCTGAGGAGAAACACAAGCACTTAGATGTGATCTGCTCTGTCTTTAGTGGCCCTTTAGTGTCTTTAGTGGTCCTATTTGAACAGTGACCCCTGTCCAGTCCACTGAGCTAATAGCTTCATGATTTAGTTTTCATAAAAATGTGGAGCAATGTAGCCTTTACTAAAAGAGATGGCAAATACTGGGATTTAATTCACCCCAAATGATTCCTGCATGACTAGACATCATCTGCAAGATTGTCACCAAATCTCATTTTGTAATCTGAGGGGGTGCATGGATGTGGGTGTTGCTGATCTTTGATTATCTTTGGCTGTTAAGGTAAGAGAAAGAAACCACAATCCAGTTTAATATTTTTTGGTGACAATTTTTTCTGGTTCTTTTTTTTTTTTTTCCTTCTTTACTATTCACATAGTGGTTATCGGGGTCTCCTATAAAAATCCACTTACCTTGTTTCTTATATGTTTGTGTAAATACAGAATATCACACACGAATCCATATTTCTTATCCCATCCATATCACCTCTTACCCTTCCTTTGCATACAAATTTCTACAAAATAAGAACAGAATGCAAGTTACACATGCAGGTGCCAGGCTGCTAACACCAAAAGGTTAAAGCATACACTTAGATGCAAAATAGACATGTCTGCTGTTTGTTCAGTTTGCTTATTACTTCTGAAAAATTGAGGCACTAATTTATAACTCCTTAGGGCAGGGGGTGCGTTGCCACTTGATTCTATGAAATAACAGATAGGTCTGTGGAGGCTTATGAAATGTTGTAAGGTTGGAATCCTATGCTAACATAATTAGTATTGATAGTGCTGTTACTATTTAACCTTATTCTGGGTAGTCTAAGAGCTAATTCTAAGAAAACACTATTCCCTTTCCACATTGCAGGTATTTTGTATTTGTAAGCCACTCAAATGGGTTTTCAAAACTCTGCAGAAACAATGGAAAGAGACCAATACTCACACAGAGCAATCAGAAGGGAAAAAACTGCTATCTTTTAATTTTTAAGAAGTGTTTGGCAATTTGAACTTCTTGGCTCTCTCAACAGTTTCAGCTTCAGTACAAACAATCTTGTACTTGAGACTAGACCTTAGAAAAATTATTTATGTCTTTTGCTGCATTTCTTTCTGGTTTACTCATAAATGATGAAATTCATCTTTGTTTAGACAGCCAGTGAAGGTCTATGCCTCACTTAAGTCTTGCAAACAGGATTTAGGTGGGAACCAAAAGCATCCACAGTCTGGTCTGCCAGTAGCATATTTGATCCTGCTCAAGTAAATTGAGCAGAAATACAAATCAGAGAATCTGTTGTCTCCTTGTTTCCCTGCCCTAGGCTCATGTAGGCTTTCTTAGAAACTCTATTGTGATGAGAAAGAAGACTATTTTTTTGTTTAGACCAGAGACCTTTGATTGTATTCCAAATTACATGCTTTCCTCTTGAATTCTCAGAGTAAGAGGTTTTCTTTTGCTCATTTTCTGTATGTTCCAGGTACTACACAAGATGATGCTGAACTGGAAAACCAGGATTTTGATGCTGCTGTCCTTAATCAGGCAGTGTATCCAATGTGCTTCAATTTCAAGAACAGACTCTTTGGGCTGTTTTCAATAACCTGTACAGATTGTCTGAGCATGTATTTAAATTGTTTGCATAAGTTTCCCCAATATTTTCCTCACAGTTTTGAAAAGGGCATTTCTTCTTATGTGTGTTGTTTAAAGATGCAAGTGGAAGAACATGCATTAAGTGTTTTTTTCTCTTTGTTTGCTATGTGCATTTTTTTGTCAATGCTTTTTGAAGAATGTTCTTTAGGTAGATTGATTTTATTTGGAAGTAAAGAACTACACTAAGGTTCACATGAAACCCATCCTTCCTGTCAACACATAATGTGTAAAAACAATAATCATTTACTAAAGAGACTTTACTAAAGAGACCTAATAGGCTATGGGAGTATTTCTGTTTAACTGGAGGCAAGAAAAAAATCACAAATAATCAAATGTTCTTTAGCTTGGTCATAATGAATGGTAAGAAATTCTGTCAATTTATTAATAGAAAAGTTAATCCTGTGAAATAGCTAACTTTTATGTTAATAAATAGTGAAATCAAATTAAGACAATTTTTTATAACACATGGAAACTTATTCCTCCTTTTTAAAAGGAACAAGAGCAAGAAACATAAATATCTAAAGTAAATAGATGAAGTTGTTAGAAATAAAACGGAAGGTGAATATACTGTTCAGCACAATAAGCATATCCTGTTATCTTTATCTAAATATTTCCTTATCTCTTAATCTTTGACTAGATTCTACTTTTTGAGAAATACAACCCCCGATTTATTTAGAAGTAAAGAGTCCTTAAGCAAAGTCAGAAAGAACTGACCTGTACGCTGCTCAAATGCAAGTACAAATAGAAAAATACTCTGCAATATTAAGATAACAATGTGCTGTTTTGAAGATGAGGTTATAGACCTAGTACTCCGCTGGTATAACCAGCAATTAATTGCCATACATACACTGCTAATGTCAATAACACCTTTTTTTCCCTCTGAAATGTCAAAATTTGAAAAGTTGAAAACTTGCAAATTATTAATAATAAAAAAAATTATCTATGCATGAGTATTAGGAAAGCACAGCTATCTCTGAAATGAGCTGCCCATCTACTCAGCCCTAGTGAGGCCACATCTGAAGTGCTGTGTCCAGTTCTGGGCTCCTCAGTACAAGAGAGATGGAGCTCCTGGAGTGGCTACAGCGGAGGGCCACAAAGGTGATTAAGGGACTGAAGCCTCAGTCTTATGAGGAAAGGCTAATACAATTGGGTCTGTTCAGCCTTGAGAAGAGACAACTGAGAGGGGACCTCATCAATGTGTACAAGTATCTGAAGGGAGGGTATCAAGAGGATGAATCCAGGCTTTTCTTGGTGGCACCAAACAATAGGACAAGACTGATGCACAGGAAGTTCCACCTGAATATGAGGAAGAACTTCTTTACTGTCCAACCTGACCCATTCTGTGATATTGTTTTTTCTGTAAAAATCTGCACAATCATTTTCCCCATGTGCAAGCATCAATTTTAAAAAGAATAAGAGGTATGTTCACTATTGTCTAGCAGATGTTTTGCATTTTAATACTCATTAAATCATAAGACTGTATCATAAGACTGTATATTGGAATACCAGAATCAACCTTATGTGATGATTCTAACTTCTGTCATTACTAGTTAACAGTAATTGGTTCACTCTCTTTCATGTTTGTACACCTGTTTATTTTGTATCACACTGATTATTCATCTTTTTTCTATATAACTCAGTGAAAAAAAAACCAAACCTTTATTATGGCACAGGCAATCATACTAACCTCCTTATTGCTCTGTCATGGGAATTTTGTCTAATGAATAATACATTAAAAAAGACAAGTCGAACAGATCTTGCTGAATAACCTAATATCCAGTCCTTGATAAAGAACACTCTTTTTAAAACAATTGAGGTTAGCTTTGGAGCATGTGCTTGCTTCCTGCAAAGGCTCCCTACCTCCTGGATGGATGAGTTTAGCTCCTTTCCAGAACTCTGAGAAGAAAGGCAATGATGAAAACCAATGAAAGTTGCGTGGTAGAACTGGGACATAGTCTACTTTACCTCAACATTTTTCAGCTTTTAGCTGATTCTTCAAGTTTCAACTTATCCAAAGTCCTAGGATTTCTTTTTTTTTATCCTAATGAAAAGAAAAACATCAAAGTCTGCCTAGACTGAGATGAATTATTTTTTATTAATGCATCAAGAATCCTGTTTAGCTAACGTAGCTCATCTATAGAGGTTAATGAAAGAAATACATAAAAAGAGAATAAAGTTTTGCATTTTTATAAACAATTTTAACTGTCCTCATTTTCAACAAGCTCTTAGTAGTGACACAGAATGCTCACCATCAAAAGTAAAACTTTTAATAAAAACTAGCAGGAAAGATAGATAAAGAACTCCTCAAAATAAAATTATATGTACATATAAATCAATTATTTCTATTATTTAGACATCTTAATACTCTGCTCTTATTGGACTGAGAGCTCTAATCCAATTTTATTTTACACTTTTGAGTAGTCACTTTTTCCTGTTACTATGTGGAAAGGAAAGATAATTCACTCTTTGTCTAGACACAACCAGTTGTAACAGATCTTTGGCTTCATGTGAACAGGTATGAGGGTTTTTGTTTGTTTTGTGTCTTTTTTTACAGTGCACAAATATGATTAAACTTAGAATGATGTTTATATTCAGAAAAGCTGGAACACTGTACTGATGCATATACTATACTGTCCAAATAAAAACAGAGCAAAAAGCCCACTCCAAATGGTTTGCATTTTCATAAAGTTAACATTAATGAGACAGTGTCGAATGTTCTGGATTATATTCCTTCATCTGCCATGAAATATATTTATTCCATTCTGGTTAAATCCATCATTCTCTATGGTTCTATGTATTTATAGGTATTCTGTTGGTTTTCTGATGCAAGATGACTCTCCTCAAACTAGTGTAAAATGTACATACAAAAGTAAAAAGGTACTTTTATAAAAATGTAACAGATTATATAACATGTCCCTTCTGTTCTTACTGAAAATCAGATCTACTCTATAAATGTTGCAGTGGAAGAACTAGGACAGGAGGGAAAAAAATACATTGTTGCTGTGTAACTCCATTAAGTTGGTGTAGTTACAGTCCATGCAGATCATGCATATGCTTTCTAAACACTATATTTATAAAGAAGATTTTTTTTCTTGTTTTCTTTTTTTAAAACAATTGAGATTTGTTTAAATGGCCCTGTTAAAAAAAAGAAAAAAAAGAGTTCTAAATGTACTATGGTTGACATTACAGAAACAATATCTTTAAATGTTGTTTTCCACTTCATTGTGTACTGATGGACTTTAGTTTGGATTGAGAAATGAAAGACAGACTCCTAAATCATTTTGTGAAATATTTTAGCCACAGCAGTACCTTAAACCTGATCAAATTGTTTCCAATATTGCCTTTAAACTGGTTTTCAATTTTTTGGTATATCTGAATACATCTGTGCACACAGACATAAAATTGTTATATTTTCCTTTTCTGAAAACTGAAGCAACATCCAGTTGAAAATGTATTTTTTTCAGCTCTTACTACACATCAGGGATTACTTAGCAGTACCTGCAATAAGAAGGGGGAAGAGTTTGTGTATGGATATAATGTTGAATCCTGCATGTATTATATTAGCGTAGCTGCAGCAAATGACAAGGACAGAAAACAAAACCTTGTAACCATGAGTGCCTAACAACGCATTTGTGTACAAGAGGTCTATGTCCTTCTGACCTTTCTTTCTATTAAGGATGAAATAAAAATTCTGTTCACACACAGAGGTGGATATGATGTACTTCTGGAAAGGAATGCAAGACAAGGTTTGCAAACTTCTTAGTCTTCCCCTACTGCTCCACCAGGAATAAGATGTTTTGAAATAAAGGACTGTGCCAGGGATTAATTTGAAGAGTATCTAAATATCACTTTCTTACCTCCTACTCATATGGCCAGGAAAGCATGTTCTTACAGGTAGGGATGTCTTAAACATCACAGTCAAAGTAAAAACTATAATGCTGTAACAAGGTACATTTTATCTCAAAAAATCCTCTAGCGTCTCTTAAAACTTCTCTGCTTCCTCTTAATTTCCTCACTAAAACACCTGTATGTGCTCTTGGGGGAAGGATGGTAGCAGGGAATATAACCCTTTCACCAAACCTCCTGCAGTAATATAATGGAATGGGTAGCTTGTATAAAAATATAAACAGAGGCTGATTTGAACTCAGGGAATAGAATTAGAAGTAGCTAAACTAACTCAGTTAGAGCTGCACTATGCATACATCATTATGTATTAAATATGTTGGAATAAGTTTCAGTTTTTCTCTGTCACTCAGAAGCCAGGATGAGCAGTTCCACTGTCGGCACAAACACCAGCAGAGCTCTCCAGTGGTGCCCAGTTGGGTTTCATGAACAGGAAAATCTCAAGGGTAGCTGAGAGCCCACAGACCAAGTGACTGGCTGATGGGACATGGGTAAGATCAGGACCAATGGTGGCCAAGTCCCCACACTTGTATAAATAAGTCCCTGGAGAGTGCTGTAACCAGGACAGGCAAGCAGAGCATGATGTGGCAGTTTGCACACAGGTTGGTGTCTGTGGCTCTGCTGGCTCAACCAGAGAGTCATGGTATCCACCTGGCAGAAGCCCATGACCTCTCTAAGCTCTGCACCTGCCACAACAGATGCAGCTTCTCAGACAGAGCTCTGGTGGGAACATGCTGCCACACCAGTGCCACACTGCAGGGCATGCCCAGCTCTTGTGTCAGTACCAGCCCACAGAAGTGAGGAGCCCTGTGGGAGGTATGCCCGGGGAAAGGAATCACTCTGCTTAGTGACAGAGCTCTGCGAGGAGGTGAGTAGATTGAGGAATATCAGGGAGTGGGACAGAGAGATACATTATTGGAACTGCATCCTACCTTCCTTGAGACAGGTCTGACAGGCAGATAGGACGCATGGTACAGAGGATTGCCTATCCTCTCTCTGCCTGGCTAAATGTGGTGACTTAAGTGACAGGGGGCAATGGCAATACGTTCCTGCCCAGCTCAGCAGGTACGTCTTCTCTGTGACTACCCCACCTTTCCAGGTGCCCTGGCCTAACTGGTATGATGCTCTCCAAGTGGAACTGAATAATAACAAAGACAGTAGTTCAACTAGCTTGGAGATGCCACTAGTGTTAATTCAGCCTATGTCCTGCACAAAAATAATTTCCATAATGAAAAAGGTAGATTGTAGTTGTAGGAGAATCATCTGAGAGGAACAGAAAGCCCAATATGCAGTCCAGACCCACTTTGGTAAGTGTACTGCCTCCCTGGGGCTGGGATTAGGCGTGTGAAGAGAAAGTTTCTTACCCTGGTATGGCCCTTGGATTATTATCCATTATTGATTTTCAGGTGGGCAAAGATGGTTGCAAAAGAAGTCAGAGGGCCATCAAGAGAAATCTCAGGACCTTGCGATGATTGGCCAAGGGATCAGGAGCACAAGAAATGTTCTCTATTCTTCTAATTCTGTGAAATGATGAGGGGGAAAACAGGAAGAGACAGCAGATCTACACCTGGCTTTGAGCCTGGTGTCACCAGAAAGTTTGTTTTTTTGTGATCATGGGTCAGTCTACAAGACATGAGGCCTGCTGGCAACACACGGGGTACACCTGTCTCAAAGACAGAAAAGGATCTTTGCACAGGACTTTGCAGGACTCATAGAAAGAAATTTAAACTCGAATTGAAGGGGGAAATGGAGGAAATAAAGCTCACTAGAGATTAATTTGGGGTTAGCAGGCAAATGTTTGAGAGTGCACTAGCAAGGTCTTTCAATTTGCCATCTAAGCAGAGGTAAGGAATGGAGATCCATTGTTATTGATATGATAAAAATCATGGAAGTGCTGAGAATGCCCATTGCCAGAGTTATAAGATAATGTAAGGACACTTCATTAGACAGCAGAACTATCTGCTCTACACAGGTACATTCTGAACTATAATAGTTTAGAAGTTGACTGAAATCCTGAAACACATATGTTAGTACCAATTCTAAATTGTTCCTTGCAATTAAAATCATAACTCCTTGGATTTCTGATGCCTGTATACATATGCTGTTGTATACTGAACATGGTTTAATTACACTCCTTAAAGTCTTCCTGTGGTAAAGAATTCAAATCATAGTTGCTACTGTAAGAAAAAGTGGTTTTCATTTATGTTATTTTCTTTTCTTCCATCTGCACGGAATGGTCCCCATTTCATGTATTCTGAGACAAGGAGAACATGATCTTCTCTTCTGCCTCCCACTCATTATTTTACATACCTTTATCATGTCCTGAGTTTTAGAGTTTATTTCCAGCATAGGCTATACCAGTGAGAGCTCTGTAAAATTATTGGCCAACTTGGGACACACTGGGTCAAGTTTACTGCAGGCATAACATTAAAATAATATTTATGTGCTAGGAATATTAAACTCACAGAAGCATACTTCAACATAATATGTGCTGAAATAATGTCATCCTTTTACAATATCACATGTGACATTGTAGCTATTGTATTGTGTTTTACAAGTTTATACTTTTATTTCTTGAACTACTAGATAATAAAGGAAAGTTAAGGACAAGTCCATGGTAATGAGGGTTTTGACTTTATAGCTCTATCTGAAATGCAAGCTACCATATCTCTAGCTTCTCCAACAATTAACTGAGGTGAAAGAAATAACATATTAATGCTCCAGAAAGTAGGAAAATCCCTTCTGTTAGGAAGTGACTACATGAACCAGCTGGGGCTTATGTTTAAAAAAAAAGGCATGAATGCCTTTTGGCTGAAATTTTCAGGTGGAACTTCTTTACAGTAGCTAGGATGAAGAAGATGGTATCTGTATGTCATAGAAGATGTCAAGGTAAAAGTATTTGTACTGTATTCCATGAGTCCCTATTAATTTTGTACTCCTGTAGTGGGATTATGGAGGGAGAATGACTTTGCATTTCTGGTTTAAAGAGTTGGTCAGCCAAGTCTGATTAGAACAGAACGGTCTCAGCAGGCACACTAGGACATGACCAGCATCTACCCAGCTCATATTCTCTTACCTGAAAGAAGGCCATTAGGGAAAACTATAAAAATATAGTAGGAATTTCTCATTATTTCCCGGGTGCACAGTCACAGCTTTTAACATTTGTATCTTTGGGATTTTTTGGCCACCAGTCCATAATGGACTCTTCATCCGTAATTTTGGCTAATCTGGCTGTGACTGTGTGTAAATGATCACAATCAATCACAGTTGGACCATAAAGTATGTAAAGAAATACCTGTTTTTATTTGGGGATTTTGTCCTTGTTAATTTTTCAGTCATTAGTTTCTTTAGGTATATCTCAGTTCTGATTCAAACAAACACTTTCTACTCATTCTCCTTCTCCATGCTGCTCACAGACCATATTTTGTATTGTTTCAAGTAATTTTTTTCCTCTAATTACTAAGTCTGTTCAGTTATGGGTCTGAACTATTCCTGACCCAGATATTGAGAGAAAATGGAGCTGTGGCAGAAAGTCACAAGAGGGAAACTACTTTTGGAAAAAGTGAAGGTAGGGTTATATCTTTTATTCTCCAAGAATATTTTTTAATACTTCAAAGGTTGTATTGTTTTTCTGAAACTCACCAGCTGACAGTTTGATACCATGGCCCTAAAACCTGTTTCCATGTGAAGCAAAGCAAAAGAGCACAGTTCATGTTATGGTAGACAGAGACCACATAAAAATCCTCAGTTAACTATAGTTTTAAAGAGGTAGAACTGAAACATACTGTATTATGAACATATATAACAATACACAAAACTCAGTCCATTTATTAAAAAATCAAATTATTTTCTTGTCCAATGTGTATTTGCCTGAAATAGTTTGCTACAGTGTTGCCTCATTATGAAGATTCATAATGAAGGAAATTTAAAGTTTTAATAATTAATAAAATATTCCCTTCAAAATGTTGGATATCCAAAATAGGGCCATATTATTCATCTTTAGCATTCTTTAAGTATGTTTTCCTGTGTCATTGCAATTGTCATTTTTAATAGGAATTTCTTCAAGCTGTGGACTATTCTTTTAGTTACTAGTTGAACACCAAATCATTCATTAATACTTATATTAAATAGATGATACATATTATTTAAAAGATTAATCAAATAGATGGAAAAAATCCAATAAATATTGCAGTTTCATGATCCATATTAGATCAGTTTAATTTGTTGCAGGATTGCTTTTTTTTTCAATTCATACTTTTTTTACACAGCAGCTTATATATACTTCCTTTCAGGAAAATTTTGTTGTTAAAATCTTTTTACATGTTGTTTGAAATTTCAACTATCTATCCATTTTCTGTTCATTAAAATTAGTGTTATCTTTTTATGCATCAACAAATGGTTTACATTCTCCATCTCAGAGTGTTTCCTTGTTTCATTTCCAAATAAGGATATTTGTGAGCAGTAGTTCCCAAATAGACCCAGGAAACTGTAGACTTCAACAAAACATGCCAGGGGAAATAAAAAAAGAAATCACAAAAAATTCTCAGCTGTTGTTGCCCTTTCCAGGGGGTGAAAGTTGAGAAAGGCAAATATCTAAAAGAAACTATTTTGGCTGAAGTTCAGGGAGGAAGACTGTAAAGGAAAAGAGAGAAAAGAGCTTCTATGGGCTGGAACAATGAAGGCTTGAACATTCTAGGTTAAGACAAACATTGAGAAATTAACATTGTGTTGAAAAAATGGGAAGATGACAGTTATCCTAGCAGTAGGAAAAAAAAGGGTTGAGGGCTCATTCACAAGTTCAAATTCTCAGATACAGTGAGAAGTAATTTCTTTGCTCCACTGTGAATGAGAATTGGGATGAGGTCTGTGAAACCTCACAGAGCAGCTCATCCATCTTGTTTCTCAAATCAGCGCAGGTCAAAGGCCATACACTGTTTACTTTAAAGGTTTTTTTGATGCCTTGGGAATAATGAGCTTTTCTGTACCATCAGAAGTGAAATCCCATCGCTAATGGGAATGACGGGAAGATGAGATAATATTGGGTACCATTGCTCTATGAGTATGATTTCGGGGGACAGTTTTCATGTACATTGCTTGCTAGTTATTGGGTAACAGCTTTGCTGACATGAACGAGGCCAACACACAGTTACCCCTGCACAGAGATGATAAACAACTTTGAAGTAGTATTTTAAAAAGGAAAGCAGCATCCACAGACTTTTCCTACTTGTGCAATATAAAAGGATTTTTTGAAAGTAATTTCACAACATTCTGAAATATGAAATCCAGAAAGTATATCGAATCTGTTTTCAGAAATGCTGGTAGACACAATTTAGGCTTCTATATAGATTTGCAAAAATATCACAGATTAGGTGAAATAACAGTCTGAAATTTTAAAGATTCTTTATGCTTACCATAAATTCTTCCAGAAAATTACACTTTCGGAAAAAAATAATTGGTTTCTGGAGGA
This sequence comes from Sclerurus mexicanus, assembly GCA_013396755.1. Lineage (NCBI taxonomy): Eukaryota > Metazoa > Chordata > Aves > Passeriformes > Furnariidae > Sclerurus > Sclerurus mexicanus. The sequence goes on from VWZF01005780.1 coordinate 63,925, forward strand.
AGCAACTAATTTATTTTTTTTTTAAAATCTGTTAAATATTGAAGTCCAATTTGTGATATTCTCATATTTTTGAATCCATATTTGAAGCATTTGTGCTCTTTTCTGTTGTGTTTTATTTCTGGAATCTACTATGATAGGATGATACTTGGTCCTTTACACTAACTTTCCTCACAGAACACCACATTAACAAAATGTAATCCAAAATCTAAACAATTCCAGTTACTGAACAGGAACTTTTAACTTGGTTGGGACTTCTCAGTTTTTCACTCTACCTTTTGAATGACATGTGTGAATTGGAACGTTCATTAACTTTATGGCACTTTTTGAATTAGCAGGGTATGTGTTGGATATAATGTATTTCACTATATTTCCCTCTGTATGTGTCCCTCCGTTTCAGACTTGATGGGAAAGCATCTATGAGTAACAGAACACAGGCAAGAAAGGGTCATAGTGATCAGCGTTTACTATCAAGTTTGTGAAGTATCCTTCAAACCTTGCTTTCAACAAGTTTTTATGTCTCTGAAATTTCATACAGGCAATCCACTTGTTCCTATAAGAGCTAAGCACCTTTTGGAGAAATTTACCTCCTTAGATTTATATTGGCAGAGATATTATGGAAAGTTTCAGGGCTTTGTGATAGACACTGTGAACTGGAATATGGAGTAAAAGAGCAGCCAAGTTCTGGAAAATGGAAGAAGAACTGGGGAATCACACTGCAAGGGATTTCAGGCAGTATCTGTCTCTCTGTTGAGTCCAAGGTGAGCCACAGAAAACTAGCTTTCCAAGGTTAAAATAAACTTTGTATGCACTGTCCACAGTGCACTGCTAAACCTATGGGTTGCTGTTCTTGCATTAGCTGGAACCTTTTTATGTGTGTGGCTCCATTGTTGCATAAGAGCTCCCATAGTTGAGTCTTTAAGTGATGACTTTGTGGGGTCAAAAAGGCCCAGTCAAAGCATGTTAGGATGAGAAATAGTCTACTGACCATGAGAAACTCTAGAAGCATCTTTTCAATACTTGCTATTGGACTTGATTCAGGCAATTTGTGTTTAGAAGGTAGCTTATTTGTCTGTCTAATAATAGTCAACCAGTTCTGGCCGTTCAGTCTGCAATTAGTGATGAGTCTTTATAAAAGTCAGAAGTTAGGGGTGTCTCAGAAGTTATAGGGCCCAGATCAAATGAGGGCTACCACACTGTAATACATCTTTTTCAGAGCTCCTGGGGAGCAGACATAAAATATGCAGCTAGTAAGAACTTTTTGTGTAGAACTGAGATGTAATAAACATTTATTCTCTTAGTTTCCAGAATGCACATTAATTTTCCTAGAAACCACAAAAGTGATAGCAAAAGTATAAAAAAATTAGAAAAATGCTTGAGAAAGAGAAAATTTGGGTTTAGTCTTTCCTCATAATTGCACCTTAAGTGTTTGGACTTGGAATCACAGAATCACTGACTTTGGAAAAGACCTCCAAGATCGAGTTCAACCTTTAACCTGGCATCACTGTGTTCACCACTAAGCCGTATCCTCAAGGTGTCACATCCACACACCTTTTGAACACTTCCAGGGATGGTGCCTCCATTTCCCTGGGCAGCCCCTTCCAATGCTTATCCACCCTTTCAGTGAATAAATTCTTCCTGATGTCCAACCCGGACCTCCTCAGGTGCAGTTTGAAGCCATTTCCTCTTACCCTGTCGTGAATTGCCTGGGAGAAGACACTGATCTCCACCTGTCTACAACTGCCTATCAGGTAGTTGTAGAGAGCAATAAGGTGACTGTTGAGCACCCTTTTCTCCAGGTTTAACAACCCCAGCTCTCCCAGCTGCTCCTCATATGGCTTACTCTTCACCAGCTCTGTTGCTCTTCTCTGGACACACTCCAGCAGTGCCCAAGTTCCCACAAAATGATGATGTCCAGTCTTCTAAAGCCTTCTGTAAACAAAAGATTAAAGCATGCTCTGGAATCTTGCCATCATACTTACCAAACCTGGCCATCATACAGAAGTGATTATAAAATTGAAGTGACATTCCTCACACACCTATATTTAAACCTCTCTCTATAATGAAGTGGTGGAGGAATTCTGGTCTCTATCCCAGATCCTAAAGCTGCTGATGTGTCTTACCAGTGGCTGCTAAATAAAAAATGTACAAGAGGTTTCTGAGAGATGAGATTACAATCTAGTATTTCTCTTTCTCCATCTTGGAAAAAGAACAATTTCCTTCAATGACCTTCAAAGTTGTGTTCTAGCAGAAGATATCACCATAGACTTTCATAGCATCAGGGTAGTACAACTATAATTTCAACAAAAACATTACAGGAACTGTTGACTTCAAAAAGAGTGATACTTTATTCCCCTTCATATTAATAATTATGATGTTAATCATGATGTTAAAAATTATGTTAATTCAGAAGTCTGACTTTCCATTCCCTTTTGTTTTTACATGAAAGCAGTTTGATGTTCTTTGTTTCATTCAGAATTGACCCTGAATTCCTTTTGAAACTCAACCTGCATTATAACATTTCTTTAGGAGAAAATTTGGGCTCTTTAAAAATTCACATGTAGATATAAACCTGGGTTTTTTTCCGGCTCAAGTTCTGTATGAAATCTAACTGCACAGGTTAGATTTCTAGAGAAGTGTGTTCCCATCTTATGACCCAGCTGTTCAGCCTGCCTGTATTTCTTCAGCCAAATAAAAAACTAAGAAGTCTTGTTTTGATTGTATGGCTGAATATAAACTGACAGTGCCACAAACTGAGAGTAGTAGGTAGGCTGTTACAGGTTTTCTAATTTAAGATACTTTGTTTGAAGTTGATGACAGTAATATACAAAATACAGTAATTTGTAGTAGCAAAAAAATTACTATCAACATAACTATAGTTCCAGCATTTCTATCTGTTACTAAAAATAGCTTCAAAGAAGAAGTATTGCTAGAAGTTACTGAGCTCTCTGTGGCAGTATGCTGTTTCAGGATAATTAAGAATTCTTTCCTGACTAATCAGAACTACAATATCAAATGAACAGGTAGGCATGAAACTAGTTATAAATATTGTGAGGCTAGGCAGATTGAGAAGAAATAAATGTGTTGCAAAACTGCAGTCACACATGAAAGGAAACTTTATTTCCCATATCAAATCTGTATTATTCAAATTCCCTGTAGTTTTTTCTGGGCTCCAGTAGTCCCATAAATACATTAATTAGAAAACTATTGACTTTTTAACACCTTTCAGTTCTCAGTTGATCCAGATCCTGCTTTCAGGACGAACAAATCTTCAGCTGTGATGTGTGTATCTCTTACATAACAAACAGTTGTCCGGCATGTTTTCTTTCCAAAGAAATGTGCATATTAAAAATGTATTAGGAGTCAACACTGATCTTTCTCGTGTTCAAGTTAATGGACAAGAATCTGGTAAAAGCACTGGTATCCTTCCTTTATTTTCTGACTCCTCCATCTTGGGTTGTGAGATTCAATGTTTTAATTATATTTTTCTGAGAAAAAAATGTCTCAGCACGTTTGGAATATCAAAATATCTGATGTTTCAGACAGTACACTTTGATCAGTCCTGTGCTGCCATTGTTTCTGTTCAGTTTTGTTCAGAGTGACACTTGAGTCTGCAAGTCTTCAGTGTAGCTGGATGAGGCAGCTCAACTAAATTGCTTATACAAATAACAGTGGTGCTCTGCTTATGTTTCCATGTGCCTTCTCTGCTTTGTACAGATGTTAAAGGTCCGGACTCTGATGCAGTGAAGTGGATTGTACTCTGTCCTGGGATTGCCTATATAGACCTAAAAAGATACAGATATTTGCAGAAAATATCCTGACACAGATTTAAAGACAGGGCAATGATGCCCTGCCACCCGCAAATGTCCATTCCTGGCCAGTGACTACAGCACATAGACTGACTCATTTAGAAATAAAAAGTTGACTTTTAGAAGCTAAGTTACATGTAATAAATACCATTTATCTTGAAAAAATGTAAGGAAGCCATGCAATCTATTTGTGCAATCAAGCTTATAGCGGTTTGGAATGAAAGCCTAAACCACTCTTTGCAAATTGTATTCTGCTATGACTAGGTGGTTCCCAGCATGGGAGCTTGGAGCACAGAGACTAGGTGCTGACACAAAATTCTTTACTGTGTTTCTTACATTTAAAATTATTTTCTTTGCTATTCATGGCACTTATGTCCTTATATTATAAATACTTACAAAGCTGCTTTATTACAGACATCAGAACGATCTCCCATCCCATAGAGAGAGTCATGGGAATATTTTGCATTTGTGTTGCATTTGTGCATTCAAGAAACTAGACAGACTTAGAACCTGAAGAAAATTCTGGACAGATATGATTGTCTGTGAAAGAGGATTCCGGTAACTCCCTGACAGAGATGCTATGATTCCCATTAAACTACATGGTGTTAATTTGGCAATAGGAAGTAAAAAGAGCAAATAAGCTTCCATCATTAGACAAAATACGAGAATTATCAATTCATGTCTGGGGAACTGCTGGGAGACATCAGAATACAGACAGGTGACACATAGGATATGCTTCATCTTAGAATAGTTACTCAGCAGTTCTATTCTCATTTGACTCTCCCCATTGTGTCTAGAGGGGAGTGGCAGAATAGTTCAGTAATTAAGACCTGAGACTTTGGAGATCTTCCTGTCACTCCTGCTTGGTTACAGTCTCTCCTGCAGCTGGTGAAATCAGGGGAAAATCACTAATGTCTGGATTCCTCCCATTAAATTTACGCACTGAAGGAAGATTAGATAATCAGTGGAGGAAAAAACCCCAAGTTCTACAGGGCCAGGGAAATTTAGAATGGGCTGAACCACTGACTATTTATTGGGTGTGAACACTGTTTATTGGGTCTTAATCACCCCAAATGCCTCAAGGTTGGTGTGATGAGTTTAGGCTTTGGAGACTTCAGTTTCTATGCCTAATAAGAATTATGTGAAAATAAATACCTTTAAAAAAAGTTTTTGGCTATGTCATTATATATATGTTAACTGTACAATGACCCAATATATGCAGATACTCTACCTTACAGTGACCAGTATGAAGAGTGTTTAATTTTATCTGGGTCACCAGACAACAAATAGAAGCTTTCTGATATTTCTTTCCTTCACATTTACTAAACTTTGTCTGCCACATACAGAGACACTTTTATTCGACCTTACACTGGAGGCTAACCTGTCTCTGAATATTTTGTCCTGTTGAACAGCCAGCATCTGTAGTCAGGGCCTTGCATAACCTCTAAGACCACGGATGTTTTTAGCTGGATAGGACTCAAAGTGTTCTGTTGCCAGTTTTTAAGGTTTTCTGCCCAAACATCTACTTTGTTTACACACCAGTATCATCAGTAAGACTGACATGGCCCTGGAAATATGGTACCTAAGTAACATAGGAGAGTTACAGAGGAGAGGTAAAACAGAGATTATATGCTTCTGCAAAGCCCAGCTATTAACAGTCTGATTGTATTTTTGTTTGTAAAAGTGCAAATTTGGAACAATTCCACTAAAGTTAACAGTTATATAGAATACAAGTGGTTTTAAGTGAGAGAAGAAACAGGCTCTTCCTTTGGCTTCTCATAGTCTCATTATGGCTTTAACATACAAATTTAGGGTTAAAGATCTGAGGGTGCTGTTAGACATTTGTCCTGTGTTCTGTCAAAATCACAAGTGGCAGAATGTTGTTTTTTGTTTGTTTGTTTGTTTGTTTTGTTTTTTGTTGTTGTATTTTTAAATCTGTATTGAACAAGTCAGAGAGTGAGAGCTTATCCCATCCTTAGTTTTTTTTCCTTTCTTTCTGCTTGTCCTTGTTTAGCTTTTAGGGAAGATGAATTTGCAGCAAACCTAAGGAAATGAGAAGCTGGAACTATGTCTAAAGTTTTTGTCTAAATATTTAAGAAAAGTCACCAAGTAATCTATATCAACAAAAACTAGTTATCCTTTCATATCCTCTAGCATAGACTGAGACTTTCAATTAAGTGCATATCTAATGCATATCTAATCCAATAAGTAAGTGAACATTACTAAATAAAATTCATTATATTAACTAGGCTTTTGATACATCATATGAATTAGCACTCCTCTTAAATCTGAATTTAAACAAATAGCTAACATTTTAAAATCTCTATTGGAAATAAATGTAAGGTGTTCAGTGGTAGTCCACCATCCACAGAACAGGAGTTAGAGCATGTAAGCTAACCCTTTAAATACTCAAAATGGCAGGACTGTAAGCAAACGTGGTGTTTTAATTCTCTAGCCCTGTATTTTCTGATGAGATCTGGGCAAGTCAGATAAGAGCTGATGGGTATCTCCAGTCTGTTTCATATGAAAAACGATTCTGTTTAAAAAAACAAAACAAAACAAAACCAACAAAACCAGACTTGAGACTCTGTACAGCAAAATATTCTATGTGTCACTTATTATATGAGGATGTAGGTAGTCTGGGATCTTCCAAAAGTGTAACTAAATGGTCTCTGTTGTTCTGTGGTAGATTAATTTAAATATTTGACTTGTATTCATAGAAGAGGACTGGGTTTTTGGAAGAAGAGGATACCAATCTTCTAGCCTTGTATATATTTAAATACCTACACAAATGCCTTTAGAACCATTTTCAATCATTGACAAAATTGTCCTGTACTTTACCTTAAACAGAATTGGATTTTACCACTGTTAGTTGGATCCTCAGCATCCATTATTTATATCTTTATTTTTCTTTATTGAGAACAAGTTAGAGAAAAACAATCAGGGCAGTATTCATCTGTAGGTCTTCCTCTTTCTAAGCCTTAACACAGACAGTAAGTTGTTTTGAGAGGTCATTCTGCTCATGAATATCAGGAGCCCTCTATGCAAAACATCAAGCTCACTATATGTGTCTTCTGCTGATGTCTCCTCCATGCACGTGGCACCTTTGGAGAAACTCTGCTGACCCCCTTCAGCTATGCGTCTCCTGTCTGTCACCATGAGGGTACCACAAGGAGTGGGAGTCTCAAAAACAGGTACACAGGATGTTAAGAAGTCAACTCTATCCGATTCTACAAGTAAATTAAGGCCATATTCAAACAGATGATTTGCTCTTGAATGTAATAATACAAATGTAAATGCCCACTGATTTGAAAAAAATGGTGAGGACTAAGCAAATGAAAAAAAAAACAACAAAAAACTAAGTAATTTTTTATCTTTAGTTTTTATATTGTGAATATCTGAAGTGGGAAAATTGAACAGTGCATGAAATTAAATTAAATGCATTAAAATTTTGGTCCATTGATTTATATTAATTTTTAATACATTTAAAAAATAATCCAAAAGTGAATTTCATTTTTATGAACATGATTGAAACCTTAGCCCTTTCAAAATCAGTTCAAAATTCCATTCTACTTTGATAGAGCTGGAATTCTGCTTTTTTTTTTTGTTTCAGATTGCTTGTATTTAAATGACTGTATATCATTTAAAATTTAAGAATTTTCTGCTGACTTTTTTCTTAGCAGAGAAATGTTTTCTTAATGCCAAAAAAGATATTCTGATGTATGCAACTTGCCGTATGTCACAATTTAACTGAGGATACAAACAAATAAAGATTAAATTTAGGATGCTAGACTACAAAAGTACCTCTGTCACATTTCCTCAACTGTAATAGAGGTTTAATTCAACAGCTTAGACTGAGAAGAAAAGTATTTGCCTCTCTAACTAGTTAGATACTTTAAAAAGTTGGTTATTTTATGATGTCACAGACCAAGGTCTTTTGAGGTTGAATTAGGAAAAAAAGCACTGGGCATTGAGTGAACTAAAGTGCAGTACTCTTCCACTCTGAAACAGACTTTTTCTTTTTTTCCCCAGAAAATACAGAGTATCTATTTATCAGGAGGAGAATAGCAACTACTACATTAAATTTATAGTATTTTTATGGGAAATCGAGAGGAAGACTTTGGAATTTTTACACCAAAATCCTCCTTGTAATAATGCTCTATGGGTGGTTTCATAGTACTTACTCCAACTGTCAGTTGCATCATATAAAGCCTTGTTCAGCACCTTCCTGGATATGTGATGAGGTTGTTTCTGTAACTCACTGTAACAGTAATATCAACATTAAAGGATAATTCCTGACAAAACTTTTAATAAAATGAGAAAGGATTGATAGTGTAGGTTTACGGTGAATGTAAAACTTACTCTGAAATCTACTTTGTTTGTCTAATTACTTAGAAGTAGAATTTTCCAAATACACTTTTCTTCCAAGCGGAGAATTTTTTCCCACTCCTTCAACAGTAAATTTGATTTTCTGTTATTTTTCTTGAACCTTTTTTTAACACTGAACCATGTCTGAGTTCCTGTTACACTGGGGAGAGCAAACAACTTTGTGAGGTCCGTGTTGCTAGATGTTTATAGAAATACCTTTTCAATAATATTAGTAGAACTTATTTACTACCTCCCTCAAAGAAAGTAGCATACCAAAGCAACATTTCCATGTGAATCAGTAACTTTGACTATGTCCTGATGTTTTCCCTTCATAAATGCAATTTGAAATAGGACCTACATCAAAGACGGTAGCCCATTGACAAGAAATCAGGTTACTACATCTGGGTGACTTCTGATAGGACCTGATCAAAGGGCCAAAACCTATCAGCTCAGACAGGCACCTCTTTTCCTTTTGTTTAAGTCTGGAAATGAAACAGCTGAGAGCTGCCTTTTGGTCCTAATCCGCACCACTCTGTTTGACAGGAGATGAAAGGTGCACCAATTACTGCTGGTAATAGCTGACTATATATGCATTCATTACTGTGGTTATCATTACAAATTACATGATACTCTTTACCTGAAACTTAGGGAAATATTTTATTACAGCAAAATTTCTGCCAGAATTAGCACTTAGTCTTTTTGTACATCAAGAAAAACCTAAAGCAGAAACATTTCCAAAAAGAAGTTTAGCATTATACGATCCCATGAGAGAACCCAACAACCTTCATAATGCTAACAGCTGGAAATTTGTTTTAGCACATATTATGAAGAACATTCAACACACCCTCTCCTCCCTCCCCCCCCACCTCCCCTGCTTATTAAAACTGTGAATACATGCCTCCCAAATACAAATCTGCATGCATGAAGACAACATGAAAATGGAAAGATAATATATCAGTAACCAGGAATTATAAGACTATAATTATATCAAGTTGTTCTGGAGGCAGGAAATCACAGGCTTTTTTATTTCTACCACATTAACATGAGAGAAAAACCTTTTGATAGTAACATGAGTCCAGTAATTCATGATTAGAAATGGGAAAAAATATGAAAAGAAATACGGAAATTCATTGTAGTCTACTAAGATGATCTGTCAGTCATCACACTTGCAACAAAAATAAATAAAGGATGTTTTACTTCTAATTTATCAAGAAGGTGGAGTACTGAGAAGAGTTAGATTTAGAGGGAGGAGGAAAGCAGTATTTCTGTAAATGTACATTAGCAAAAGATGCATGAGACAGTTTTGAAATGTATCACCAGTGGCGTGTGACACATTCAATGATGAAATATTCTTCTTTTGCAAACAAGGTTCAAAGGCAAGGCAAATTCTGATCTCATAACTTAATCATATATATATATGCTTTTGCTTATATATCTATATGTTGTGCTTTTCCTTCAACCATACCCTCAATGCATTCTGACACTGAATTTTTGCATATTATCAGAGAGGAACTTATATGTCATTAGTGAATTCAACCACTACATTGGTTCTTATTCCTATAAGAACTCATGCTATTGCCTTCAGTAGCAATACTTGTTCTTGAGTTCTTTACCTTAAGATGGTAAAAGGTCTACAGTAGTTTTTTTCCTAAAAAGACTACATTATATATATTTCCGGAACTAGAATATCCTGACATTTTGAAAGACACAAACTAAAATTTGGAAGAAATTTCTTCTTATGTTTGTTAATGAGGAACAGGCAACCCACTTTAATGAGGATCTCACTATGAAATCGATTTTACCTGGAATAATCCTAGGACTGTTACGGGAAATAACCTAAATTAATTTGGAACTGTTTGGTGTGTACACAGATGACTTGAATGAAAGAATGAGAGATGTCCACATAAACAGCTCCCTTTACTCTTGCACACAGACACAAAGTTTCATTCATTTCATTAGAGTCCTGAGCAGGAATCCTGAATAGAGAATAACCCCTGAGTTTATTAAGACTCCTGAATTCATTAAGGCTCCTGAATATAGAGTTCCTGTTTGTGAGGTGTCTGATCTTAGGTTTGGTTCATGATTGAGAAAGTTTCTCTCCAGCAGTCACTGGCTGCTGTTCAACCAATAAAGCACACAATTTTTGTTCTGAACCACTTGTATCAAGTGTTATACTTGAAGGAATTCAGCTTGGATGTGTCTTCTTCAATTTAATCATGATGAAATATATTAAAAAAAACCAGATGCAGTGGTATTATTTACAAGAATCTTCATAGCATATGAAACCTTTAGTACAGAGAATATTCAAGAAAGCCCTTATGGTAAGACATACCCCCAGGAAAGGCCTTTGTCTCATGTTTAATGGTTGGTTTGGTCTCATGTTTAATGTTTTGGTTTAAACATCGGTTTGACTACCTGGGACTCGTCATAAAGTCTGGTATTTGGTGTTGGTTTAGTTTCACCATACTTTTTTTTCTGTTTTGGATCCAGAGGTCAATAGATCCTTATTTCCATCAACTGCCAATGTGACTTCTTATAGAGGAAGAAGTTTGAGCTCCTGCACAGACTTAAAGCCCTGCCTGTATTTTGTGGGCTACTAGGGGCTAACTGCAGTTCAGAAACTTAATGCCCTCCATTTTCAGTGTTAATGTCTCTTTGCTTCTCTACCAGGGTATTGCGTTGCACATTTTTTTTTCAAAATGTGAATTATAAAAAGAGAACTGACAGATTTTTATGGTCTTACCTTTTCGTTTTCCTTGAGATTACAGCCTTTCTATGTGTGCTTGTCTGTATTTAAAAGAAAAAGCTTGCTTTAAGGTGAAAGGAAAAGAGAGGGAGAAAAAATAATTCCTGGGCACTGCTAGGTAATCCTTCAACCTCTTTAAACTAGTAGCTAATATGTTAGACTGATTTTATAACTGTTTATAGCTGCCATACGGTACTTATATCAAGAATTTTGCTCTATTTTTAGTTATTTCAAAGACCTACTACAAAAAGAAATGTCTTTTTGATTTACTCATTGAAATCAATAAGAGCTATAGTACATTCCTCGATGGTGTAAAATCAATACTCTAATTACAGTAGCATCAAGGGTACATACCATATTGAAAAAGGAACCTTGACATATGGCAGTAGCAATTGCAAAACTAGTTATGAAGCATGTCTGACAGATAAATGACTTTTGACAGAAACCCTATTAATTTTGCTGTTGTACACAGTAGCAGCAATTTGCTTAATGGGGCAGTGACAGAGACCCTGAAGTACTAGGACAATACATATAATAAAAACTCAGGAATAATTATCCAGGTCCAGGTTAGTGAATAGCTGTACTATTTTGGTGAAGTACAAAACTAGCAGATTATTGCAGTAAATCAGCACTGAAAAACACTTTTTTTTTTTTTTAACCTGGTCTTCCTTTATGTCAGATCTTTGAAATATCAAAGAATCATAGAATATGCTGAGATGGAAGGGACCCACAAGTATCATCGAGTCCAGCTCCTGAGCCTGCACTGGACCATCCCCAAGAGTCACACCATGTGCCCAAGAGTATTGTTCAAACACTTCTTCAACTCTGTCAGCCTTGGTGCTGTGACTACTCTAAATCTCCCCTGACAAAATTTCAGGCCATTCCCTTGGGTCACTGGTGACCACAGAAAGAGCTCAGTGCCTGGTCCTCCTCTTCCTCTCACAAGGAAGTTGTAACTGCAGTGAGGGTTCTCCTCAGTGTCCTCCAGGCTGAATGGGCTGTGACCAATGACTACATTGGTTTTAAAGTGTTTTTCAAGATCTCACAGAATATACTTCTCCATAACTTTACCAGGCACTGAAGCGAGACTGACAAGCTTGTCATTTCCAGGGTCCTCCTTCTTGCCCTTCTTGAAAATCTGGACAACATTCACCAGCTTCCAATCATCTGGGACCTCTCTGAATTCCCAAGTCCACACTGGTGTACCCCAGCATCTGCAAAAATATTTTTCAGGGGACCTTACTTAGTAAGTCCCTGAGCAGACTGAAGTTGGCTCTCCTCATGTCCAGAGTTAAGNGCTCCTGAGCCTGCACTGGACCATCCCCAAGAGTCACACCATGTGCCCAAGAGTATTGTTCAAACACTTCTTCAACTCTGTCAGCCTTGGTGCTGTGACTACTCTAAATCTCCCCTGACAAAATTTCAGGCCATTCCCTTGGGTCACTGGTGACCACAGAAAGAGCTCAGTGCCTGGTCCTCCTCTTCCTCTCACAAGGAAGTTGTAACTGCAGTGAGGGTTCTCCTCAGTGTCCTCCAGGCTGAATGGGCTGTGACCAATGACTACATTGGTTTTAAAGTGTTTTTCAAGATCTCACAGAATATACTTCTCCATAACTTTACCAGGCACTGAAGCGAGACTGACAAGCTTGTCATTTCCAGGGTCCTCCTTCTTGCCCTTCTTGAAAATCTGGACAACATTCACCAGCTTCCAATCATCTGGGACCTCTCTGAATTCCCAAGTCCACACTGGTGTACCCCAGCATCTGCAAAAATATTTTTCAGGGGACCTTACTTAGTAAGTCCCTGAGCAGACTGAAGTTGGCTCTCCTCATGTCCAGAGTTAAGGTTTTGCTGGTGCTTTTCCACGTCAGCAGAGATTTTAAACTGAATCACTTTGTGGTTGCTGTGGCCAGGACGACCACCGATGTCTGCTTTGGTCATGAGATCCACTCTGTTGACAAGGAGCAGCTCAAGGAGGGCATCTTTCTGAGTGCGTTCTCTCAGGGAGTTGTCATCCAGGTTTTTAAGGAATCTTCTGGCCCAGGTTATATTTCTAAGGTCATGTATACCAATTATAGGGTCTGTCAGAGGAAAGGTGATGCATAAAAACAGGCAGCTTACTTATTATTTTTTTAAGTCTATCTACCATGTTGTACTGTAATGGGTGGCAGGATTGTGTCATTACTCACATGAGGTTCAAACTGGCAAAATGCTTATGCTGAAAAAATGTGTCACCTCCCCTGGGCCATTCAGTGGGCAACCTCTTCTTACAAGTTTTTCTTCACAGTGTGCAGCGTGTCACAGCTAGGAGGAGAGGTTTTGAAGGTGCCCCTAAAATCTGCTCAAGTGCTTCTTTCCACTTCAAAGTAGAAATTAAAATTAACAGTAGCTCTTCACATCTGAAATAGCCAATGGCTTCCTCTATAAATGTGAGAAAGTGCTCCCAAGGTCTGATATCACCACCTCAGCCAGCAGCAGAATTGACCAGAGCCTTCTCCTCCTCTGATATCACCTGAGGTGGGCTGTCTGCTGTCACCTGAAGGTGCTTTTGTCTCCAGTGGCTAGATAAACCTACCTCACAAAAATAGAAGAGACAAATAAATACAGTTCTGTGGTTTGGCTTAACAAGCTGATGATGTTACTAATTCCAGCTAAGATCTGAGTTTGGGTGCAGATATGACAACAGTGGGTCAGTAGCAGGTACCAGCCAAAGACTAGGGCCAAACTGCAGCATAACGTGCCTCTTGTAACCAAAGCCTTTGGCATTTAGAGTTGAAATTTATGTGGGCTAATCTGTATGTTCTGTTCAGGTATCTCAGTTAACATTCTGTCTAATATTCTGACTATATAGACTGAATATTTCCAGTATTGTTTGAAATACATTGCTGAAAAGCAGTGTATTTTCTTCAGAGTTCCTAGTATGGGACTGTGTTTTGGATTTGTGATAGAAACTTTGTTGATAATACAGAGATGTTTTCCCTACTGCTGAGCAGTGCTTACAAAGAATCAAGGGCTTTTCTGCTTCTCTCCCCACGCCACGAGTGAGGAGGTGGGGGGCTCGCAAAAAGCCAGAAAAAGCCAAGGCAGCTGACTCTAACTGACACCAGGGATATGCCATACCACATGGCATCATGCTCAGCATATAGCGTTGGGCAGGAGGTTTGCGAGGAGGCTACTGCTCCAGGGACTGACTGGGCATCACTTGGTTGATAGTGAGCAATGGTTTTCATTTGCATGACTTGTCTTTCCTGGGTTTCATTTTTCATTGCAATTTGCTATTTCCTTTTTAATTAAAGTTTATTATCACTGTTATTATTATGATATTTTGTATTACTTGTATTTTATTTCAACTATTACACTGCTTTTATCTCAACCCATGAGTTTTTTCACCTTTATGATTCTCATTCTTTCCCCTGTCCCACCAGGTGGGGCTAGTGAGGGCTGTATGAAGCTTGTCAACTGGAGTGAAACCATGACACCAAACATGCTGAAGGATGCAAGTATGAATAAATCCTTCCCATCTGGATATTCCATCCAGGCTTCTTTCTCTGCCTTATCTTTTATTTTCAGTTATTCTTGCTTGTGAATAAAAAGAACTTCTCTCTCCTGCGTCAACTGCATTGGGTTTCCATGGGAAGGTTTGATAGCATGGTGGCTATACAAGTGGCTTCTGTGAGAAGTTCCCAGAAACTTCCTTCATGTCTAACAAAGCAAATGCCAGCTGGGTCCAAGATTGACCCACCTCTGGTGAAGGCTCAGCTCATCCACAAGGGTGGTAGGACCTCTGGGATAACATAGTTAAGAACTGATAAGACCCTTCAAGGGTAAGAAGGAGAGGCAAACTCCAGGCAGGGGTATGGCGGAATGGCACATTTATTAAAATGGTGCCGGCTTATATAAGGATGGCATGGAACTTTCTGGAAGGGGGGTGGAATTTGGGAGGAGCATGCAAATCCTCCTACCTAGAGGGAAAAAACAGGGGAGGATCACAACCACAAGGGGTAAACAAGGGTGGAGATAACCATATAGGGTAAAACTCCACTGTGGCAAAATCTAGCCAATCAGGGAGCAGTGATAACATGAGGGAGAAAACCAACCTCTATTTTGTATAGCATGGAACAATGTTATTTAACTTTACAACTGTGAATTCATAAACTGGGAAACCTGTAACAACCCGATATACGGCAATAAACTTTCTCTTGTGTAGGATAGCTCATTCTTGTAGCTCTCCTTGATTCCTCGGTCTCGTCAAGCAGTCTCATTGTTCTTTTTCCATTTCATGTAACTCTGTTCTCCTACAAAGAAGGAGGGAAAAAACTCCTGCACAGCAGCAACAGAGAGAGAAGTGACAATGTATGAGAGAAACAGCCCTGCACACAACAAGGTCAGTACAGAAGACGGAGGTACTTCAGGTGCTGGAGAAGAGATTCCCCTGCAGCCTGTGGTGAAGACCATGGTAAGGCAGCTGTACCCCTGCATCCCATGGAGGTCCACGGTAGAGCAGAGATACAACTGCAGCCCATGAAGAACCCCATGTCAGAGCATGTGAATGCCCAGAGCAGGCTGTGATTTTGTGGGAAGCCCATACTGGAACAGGCTTCTGGTAGGACCTGTGTTCCCATGGAGAGGGTAGCCCACACTGGAGCAAGTTGATTGGCAGGATTGTGACCCTGTGAGGGACCCTTGCTGGAGCAGTCTGTTCCTGAAAGACTATTCCCATGTGAGGGACCCACACTGAAGCAGGGGAAGAGTGTGAGGTGTCCTGATCTTGAGGATGAAGGAGTGGCAGAGACCTTGTGTAATGAACTGACTATAAACTCCCTTCCCTGTCTCCCTGTTCTAATGGTCGTGGGGGGAAGGTAGAGAAAATGGGTACTGAAGTTGAGCTGAGGAAGAAGGTGGGGGTGGGGGGGAAGGTGTTTTAAGATTTAGTTTTATTTCTCATTATCCTACTCTGATTTGATTTGCTATAAATTAAACTAATTTCTCTAGCTGGAGTCTGTTTTGCCTATGATGATAACTGGTGAGTGATCTCTCCCTGCCCTTATCTCAACCTGCAAACCTTTCTTATACTTCCTCTCCCCTGCTCATCTGAGGAGGTGAGTGGCAGAGAGACTTTGGTGGTCAACTGGCATCCAGCCAGGGTCTACCCACCACAGAAGTACACAGAGAAAGCACTGACTAAAATCACCTAAAGCTTGTCAGTGGATTCCATGTTTTGTTTTTCTTGCCAAAGTACTCAGATTAAGAACAGACACCTTCCATATACACATCATTTCAGTAGCATTTTTGTCACCCTCATCTGTGTGTTTATGCCAGCAGCTTTTGAGCTTGGCTGTCAACTGAAGTTAAATTTAGAGAAGAAGGTAGAGGTCTTAAATGTAGTAAATTCCAGCAGTGGTGGGAAAGGTGGGCTGCTGAGTACACGAAACAGGGCTTGAATTCATTTTACTGGTTATCAGAGAATCCACACATGAGATCACTCTGAAATTCAAACTGTAACAAACACATTAATTACCCTGGTCACGGTAACCTGCATGGTTTTTAGAGAAAAATAAAATCTCTTATTAGGTTAACGGATACAGTTGTAAAAAGTGGACATGTCTCAGGCACATAAATAATCTTTTGTGTAGACATTCTAATCTTCTGTGTAGACATTCTTAAAGCAGATGGAGAAGGGGTGTATGTTGATTTAGCTTTGGCTGTTTTGACTGCTGTGATTTAAATAAACTGGCCTGAAAATTATTTAGTGTGGTATTAGCTTGGATATGGAATAGGCTTGAGCAAAAGGAGTTAGCTACAGCTCCATGTAGCTGCAGCTCCATGTAGCTGCAGCCACTTCCGTTTAAAATCCCCTAAGACCACCTGCAATCATAGCAGCACTGTTATAGAATTTTAAGAGATCTTGTAATTCAATCTTGTTCCTGACAGTCATTCTATTATGAAATCAAATTATGATTACTACAGGGTCGTACCAAACAAATCTGGAGAAGAGCCAAAGAAGGCTCTGGGGAGAGCTCATTGCAGCATTTCAGTACTTAAATGGAGATTATAAAAAAGATGAAGAGTGACTTTTTGCATAGGCAATTAGTGATAGGACAAGTGGGAACAGTTTTAAACTAAAAGAGGAGAAATTTGTATTAGACAAAGAAATTCTTTACTCAGAGGGCACTGAGGCACTGGAACAGGCTGCCCAGAGAAGCTGTGGATGACCTGTCCCTGGAAGTGCCATGCAAATTACTTGCCAAGAAACGACAGTGATTATTTGTGATACATTGTTTAGGTAATTCACGATGTATAGGCCAGATTTGTTTGAAAAAATTTTGCTCTCCATACCTGCTTACAAATTTACCAAACTTATTCAATTCCTGATGAAATTCCATGACTGAAATCCCTGATGAAGATGAAAGGGCTTTTCCTTCACTTATTCCTACTTTTACCCTTAGTTTTCAGCTGTGCATCTCTCTGGCTACAATGCACAAAACCCAGCCTTTTGTTACCTTGGAAATACTTGCTGGCCTTTTCAAATTGCAGAAAATAGCTGTGGCTAACTTTTTTTGTCCTTGAACTAGAGGAGGTAACAGCTATTGCCAGACAACTGAGACAGAACATTCATATCTATCCAGCTAAACTGTGCTTAGCTACTCATGGGTTTTTCTTTTTCAATTTTTCCTTTGTATTAAAGCTGATAAATGTTGCTGTTCAAGTGAGAATTTATTGTATTACTTTAAAATCTTTTATAGAACAGAGTTATTTTGTTGTATGTGTCATTGTAATTATAATCCTACATTTATGAGTAGTAGGGATACCTATAAATTTATTAACCTACAATGATAAAAACATATTCTCATTTCCCCAACTCTCGCCTTTACAGGTGTT
Source organism: Sclerurus mexicanus (assembly GCA_013396755.1). Classification (NCBI taxonomy): domain Eukaryota; kingdom Metazoa; phylum Chordata; class Aves; order Passeriformes; family Furnariidae; genus Sclerurus; species Sclerurus mexicanus. The sequence goes on from VWZF01005780.1 coordinate 81,724, forward strand.
GTTAGGAATTGATTGTTGTATTCAGATGATGTTTAAATGTATCTGGAAATAATACTAACATATGGTTAGAACTTGATAAAATAAATCGGGTTTTTTATGACAGAAAGGAGTAAGAAGACACAATATTATTTGAATAAATAAACAATAGACACATTATTCTACTTTTTTTTTTTGCAGGAAAATTTTTGCAAATATTTTGTTTCTGAACAACCATTATTTTAATACAACTTATTTTCTTGATAATTGCATGACAAAATAAAAATATCACAACAGCTTTTGTTCCTTAGAAAGTTTCTTTGTGTGACAATATTTTAACAACAATATGGGTAGGAGGCACTAGTCTGAGATTGAAGTTAGTAACTAATGTATCTACGATTCATTCTCAGAAACCAAGCGTGGAACCCTGCCCTTACTTATCTCAGTGCCAAACTAACACCAATAGATTAATGTAGTTTGGGGGCCTAGTTTATGATTTTCCATCATATTAAGTTGGTTTGCCTCAAATATGAGGATAGTGTTCCTCTTTGCAAGTCTGAATTGGAAAATCTTTGCTTTAAATGCATAATGAAGAATCCAAGTGCTTTCTTTCTTGTAGTCTCCCCACCTTTGTAAAAATGGAGATCTTTTAATTTCTTCTGTACTGACCGTATTTTTGGCCTCAAAAATAAGTTCAAATGTATCTGATTGTAAACAATGACAGCACCATCACATTGTCTTCCCAGGTTGACATATTTCTGATTAGAACATTAAAAATAGGGGGTTTTTCCCTCCACGTATTGGCTCTCTGTCTCATTCTGTGTTTCTCATCCTCTTTCCTACTAAACATGACAACAAACTATGCCTTATACCATCTGTAAGCAAGTGATGGAAATCAGGTTGAAGCTAGTCATTACGTGAAGACCTTGATTTTCTGGTTATCGCCATTAAGCACGGGTGTCACAGAGGGTCTCGTCTTGTCTAGTACTTAATTTCAGAGTTAAAAAATGCTTTGGAACTTGTTGTTTATAATTAGACTAGAAATATCAAAAAGTCCTCTAAGTTATGTCTTCCTAGGATCTCATCTTCATCTTCAAATGTAAGCTAGGATAGATAGGAATAAAAGCTCATTAATTTTATTCCTAGCTCTGTCTGTACTACTTAAAGCAGTTCCATGCAGAGATATCTAAAAGCTAGACAGGACACAGCAGGAGGCTCCTTCCAGTTCCACAGGCAGTGGACTTATAGCCAGCACTGATATCTGCACAAAGATACACCACAGCATGTAGAGTCCCTCAGACTCAGTATGAGTGCACTTGCCTAGCAAAAACAGCTCAACAGCTACTCAGAAATCTAGCAAATGTGAGCTTTGCCTGTTTCCCAAGTTACATTCTTTTTATGGAGATTTACATCCAAGGATGCTAGTAACGCTGAAAAAGTTTTTTGTTGAATCAAATCCAATTGAAAGTCTGCATACTTTATTAACCACACATACTCTATTCATTCCCCAAAACCCTCAATCACATTTGTATTCAGAGCAATTTTTATCCTTTGAAGATCACTGTCTATGTAGATATCTCATTGTGCAGTCTAGAAATGGTTAGGACAAGTCTCTTTCATGTTCAAAGTTATCAGTTTGTAAAAGAATGATGACTTCAGTAAACTTTAATACCATTAAGCAATTAAAATCTCTAATATGTCTGACCTCACTGTCTCAAAAGCAACAGAAATATGGCAGATGCCAATTCTGTGACAAGCAAAGGACATTGAGGGAAAGAGATGTCTTTGGACATTTTCTTCAAGGGAAATGTGGCTCAGAATTTCCAGCATCTACCTCCTTACTGTTTTAGAAATTTTAATCCTATTAAAATTTTGTAAAACATGTAATTAAGTGGTGAACTCCCCAAATTGGTCATGAGTCTGGTTAACATTTTCTATGACTTACTAAGTTTTGGGGGTTATTTTTAGCCTCTAGATTGATGTCTAAACTGCAGACAAATTGAAAATACATAATTTTGGAGTCTTTCTCTATCTCCAAAGTAAGACTTCTCTGTAGTATCTGGATTTGATCAGTGGAGTAAGTATGCTGCACTGTGTGACTCTGCTTCACCAGGCTTGCCTACAAATACAAAGAAAAAAGATTGCGCACAACTTGAAAAGAGATCAGAGAATGGGAGGAATTATACATCACACTTGGCTACTACAGAACAAATCCTTGAAGACATAGGAATTCTCCTTTTAGTGCAGAGATTAGGTTAAATATTGAGTAAACCTGAAATGGTTGATGGCAACACTGAAAAGTAATTAACTTGAAGAAAAGACCGATTAAGTTCAACTCAAATTAGAAAAAAAAGCTTTCTTTGCAATAGATCAAATAACTTTTTTTTTCTGCCTTCAGTATATTTGTAGCTATTCTTGAGATTTCTGTATTTTTTTCTGATTTTATCAGATTTTTGAAGAATCATAACTAGATCTGTAATACATAAATGTAAGACTTCATGAATGCCTCCTTGAGATCCAAATACAAATCCTTAGCAGGCCTGCTGAGAACTGGAATTCCTGCTGACACAAAACAACATGCTGACCACCATTTTTTGGTTTTTTGCACCAAATGTGTACAATTAGGATCTGACTTTCAAAGGTCCAAAAATCCCAACTGCTGTGGACTATTCTAAATCAGTATCAAATAAATAATTTCAATATTTTACTGACAACATTCTTCTGACAAGATACTTCTCACAGTGGGTCACAAATACAGTCAGTATTGTAACTACAGGCAAGAGGTCTTTTTCAATTAGATTGGTTTACATTTGGAGGCACAGGACTTCACATCCTTTCCTATATTTTTATTTTCTTTAGTTATAGTTCTATATGATTATTAAGTGTAACAAATGCCTTTTCACTTCTGTTAAACACTTAGAACCAATGAGTTGCATGGTGTAAAAATACCACAGGCCAATCATATATAGAGAAAATTTTGTATTGTGTCACTCTTTGTCTGTTCTATTCTGTATTTTTCACCATATCCTTCTTTTCTTCTATCTTGAGACTGGGAGAAATTCTGGACTTACCTAAACATTTCTAATAAGACAATGTTAGTACATGAGTGGACTTTTTGACTTCTTTCCTCTCTTTTTGTAGAAATTTAGGAAGTTAAAACAACTGGAGAATATGATTTTTATAACCTGCAGATTCAGCAAGAAATAAAAAAAAAAAAATTATGTGCTGTTCAAGTCAAAGAAAAATACTGTGTCCTGGAATGATATATATATGTATCATATACATGTTTGGCAAAGGCTTATTATGTTTCAATATTGGATATTATCAAGATTATATATTATTTTATAAATTATTAATTTATAAATTATCACAATATATTTTTATATATTCTAAGGATTTTTAGAAGTGTCATCTATTTATTTCAGTAGCTAGTAAAAATAATAATGCATAAATGTGTTTCTTATTGTCAACTTCCTTGCAATGATTTCACATTCGGTCAATATTGATAGAAGTATGTGATAATAATAGTGGCAGAATTAATTAAAGAATCATTTTTAATTTTTTTTTTAAACTTACGACTATGGATGATTATTCTTATTTAACTACATTTTTCATTACAAGATAGAGTTTGAGATTTAACAACAGCCAATGGTGACAAGTTAGAGCTTTCACATGTGGTTTACTTAGACTGGAGCAGCATTCACAGTCACACATTTCGGCCTTCTTAATGTTTATCAGTGTTATGCAGCTGTTACTTTTCTTAGAGAAAGTGCCAGCAAAACATAATGAGGTTACAGCAAACTCCAAAAAGCAAAAACTTTCAAAGCAAAATCACAGAGAACTACTGCTGAAACCTCATTCAGTTTATTGCTTATTTACATAATATTACCCTAAAAGCTTTGTCTTAGATTTTTACTTTGAAACTCGTCCTCTCTGGGATGGCTTCACAATACTGTCTCTCTGTTTCTCTTCAGAATTCACATCGCACTGAAAAGTCTTAAGAAAGCCAAATTATGGGGCTATAGATGTTTTATGTTTCACTCTGGGCACAGGGATAAAGACAGCCTTAACTGGCAGGAGTGTTATACCAATCTAGGTATATTTCCTCCTTTCTTAGATAAGTAAGATATTTGGCTTCTGAGTTACTACTTCTGCATTGAATGCATTGTTTAGCAGGTCTCTAATAACAACGGTGAACCAGCTTTATTGAGATTAGATCCTGACTTCTGAAAGAAACGACTCTTCAACAGCTAGTGTATACTGTTTGAATGAGGAGCAGTCGAGCTTGTTTATCTCTGGCTTCATGTTACCGTAACGTTTGCAAATTACTTGATTGTGCATCTTTCACCTCAGGCACTGATCTTGCGAACATTTATGCACCTTATAGCTAGGAGCTGGAGAAGTCTAAAAATCAGCAATGATTTATCTCCAGCAGAATTCATATCTGCATCTTATCTGAAACAGCAGCAAATTCAGTGTTCGATTTTGCATAGTCATACTTGATTTGTTTGAGATAAAAGTTCTTTTTTTTATTCTAGGAGAACCCAACTGGGTCCTGACAATGAGTCCAGAGCAGTATAGAGGTTTCAACTCTTATTGAACACTTTTAATCCTGCATGTGTGTGTGTATATTCTTGTACACATGGGTTTTGATTTTGTGAAGTTAATTGCTGGACTAAGGCTGAGATGTACTCCTGGGTAGACTTAATGTTATTTTGACTCTAGTTGAAACTTTATTCTGTTTATACCACTATAAACAGAAATGCATTGTGTTATCCCTCTTACAGCTCATTGTAAGGACTTAAAATATTTAATCAATGAAGACTATAGTAAACATTCCTCCCTCTTCCCAGATGTCTTCAATTGAATTTTTTCTCAGAAAGTATGTATATTCCAGAATAGGGAGCATTTATCATGAATGATGCTGGAAATCAGTGAATTAACTGCATCTTTCATGCAATTAAATCTCCATCAGGGAGCAGTTTTGTTTTTCTAGTTTGTAGAATGGGCTCAATTTGCCTTTCACTGTCTGTTAAATACATCACTGCAAGACAAGTCCCTGTAGCTGTAATTTCACTGGTTACCTTCATATTTTTTCCACTTAAACATTAGTAAAATAGTTTGGTGTTTCATTTTTGGTTGGATTTTTTTTGTTTTGTTTTCTTTTTTGCCATAAAATTTGCTTAATATAATTTTCTGTAGAGGAGAGATTGCAGAAATTACATTTGGGGAAAGCGAACTGAGAAAATTTCTCAGACAAATTACTCTAGTATCATTATTCAGTGTTTCCTTGTTTGTATATCCGCACTGTAAGCTCTAGTTTTAGTTTTTATACTTGTCTGCATTGATGTTTAACTACTTTTTCATGAAATGCAGCTCATTTCTTGGTCTCTCCCACCTGCTGTGTTCTAGCAGAAGAATAATTTTGCTACCATTTAATTTCCACCACCAAGATTCATTGTGAATAGGAATTCCAATAGCAATGAAAATATTACAATTCTGTGTATTTCCAAATAAGAAATCCCTTAGTGATCGTTAGCTGTCACTTTTTTTCCAGGGTCTTAGATTAATTAATGTCCCTGTGGTACCAAGGTCACCATCAAAAAATTAAGACTTGGTTTGTTAAATTCATATCTTTTGAAAATGCAACTTGTTTCAAAAAAATAAAACATTTGACATTGGTATTTGACAGGTACAATTCCTTGTTATACTTCTTTTCATGTACTATTATGACACAGGCATTAAAATAGAGTTCCCATGAATAAGAAATGAGACAAAAATCTGATTTTATTTCAATTCAACACAAAGCTATATTCCAAAAATAACATAGTCCAGTAAAGCACAAAAAGACAAAGAATTTCTAATCTACATTTGTAATATATCATTTTATCACACTGACTCTTTTGGATTTTCTTTGAAAGGCCTCATGATTTAACAGTTATTTAACAGCTACCAACAACAAAAGGCTATTGGAGACCTGAACTAAATAGATTGAAAATTGATGCCTCAATTTAGTTCCTACAGGACAGGGTAAAATTTCTGTTCCCACTGAAGACAGGAGTTTTGCTATCATACTTACATTTTCAGATCTGAGGTTTTTAATTATTCAATATTCAGTGACAAATAATCTGTTGTTCTGATTTAGTTTTTACTTCCAAGGTCATGGTGTTAATTTCTTTTCCCAATTCTACCTATTAACCATGTTGGTTTTGTCATAGTTACCCTCCTGGAACATAAAGTCAAATATTCATTTAGCTTCTGGTCTATACCTATTAAGGCTTAAATCTCAAATTCACTTACACTGCTTACTAACTCGACTTCTTTTATTTAGGTTGCTAAATAACCTTTTAATACTTGTTTTCATTTCTTTTGTGAGGTCTAACTCAGCTTAACTGTTGGAAATTCTCACTTTCCGTTCACTTTCTAGCCCCCCAAGATGTAGCTTTCTTTGCTAGTTACCTCCTTACCATTTCTCCTAGAACTTGCCCCTGTTCCAAAAATATGGTGGGAGTGGAAATTAATTCATGTAGACCTGTATCCCTTCAGCAAAACTTTAATCATCACAGAAACCATGATTTTGGGATCATTTGCACCCTGGGTTATGAGAGATAGGAGTCTCTTCCCAATATCTTTTGCTGTCTTCACTAACAAAATTTCTGGCTTCTTAGTGATGTCCCAATAAATTTCCCTCTTCACATTGTGAAGCTTCTTGTAGAACTATTTGTATTTATCCTACAATTGAAACTGACTAAATTTGTGATCCATTGTTCTAAACATATTTACCTAATTGCTTCCCCCATTTGCATTTAAAACAGAATCCACTCTTGCTTTTAGTGCAGAAAGACAGGAAAACTCAGCTAGAATTATTTTTCTAACTGGGCCAAATTTTGTCTGCTAACAACTGGAGCCTGAATACCTTATTTTCCATTAGTTGTATTTAAAAGGTAGAATTATTAAGAGAGTCTGATTCTTCTTACAATAAAATTCTGGTTTTGTTGGCTTATAATTTTTTTGTTCAATCTGGAACATAGACTTGAATTTTCCACACCAGGTGTCTGCCTTAGGCTAATCTTCCTCGTTGTTATTAGCACTAGCAAGAAATCCACATAAAAGAGTTGGGCAGCTTCCAAGGGAGTAAAGTCTGGACCATTTTGATTACAAAAGTTTCCCTAGGGCAAAGGGTCTTTGGTGTTCCTTTGCTGAAAACTGGAGATCAGAATCTTGAGAAATTTGGAAAATGACCTGAAATTCATGAGCCTCCTTCTCTGTGACCACCAAATGCTTGTTGTATCAATAGAAAATGTATGTGGGCCATTTCATGGTGATTTTTCTAGTGTATCCAGGTTAACAGTTCATTTAAGTTGTGGAAATCTGCTGTTGTAGACTTTATGTTTTCCAACTTCTTGGTGGTCACCCTGAGTGTCAGCAAGGTGCTGCATGCCAGATTTTGTGATTATGCTGGTACTTTACATCGTAATATCCTTGTGCTTTATGTACACAGTTGTAAAAGGTAATTCACTCTATCCCTGATTTTTTGAGAGAATGCTACTTGCTATTATGTAGGTAATTGATTTAATAATTTTATATTTGGGATAAGTGACAGGAAGAAGAGGCTACAAGCCAGCATTGCAGTAAAACCAAATATAAAAGGCGTGCTTTTTAAGTGAGAATCCTCAGCTCAGTCTGCTGTTAGAGGCAATGAGTAATCTCTTGGTATATAATTCATGATTTGTATAAAAGCTGACTGAACTGAATTTACACCAAATGTTTCTAATTTCCTGGAGTTTTTTCTGTTTCATTTGCACTCTGAAGAACAGTATTAACCAAAGGTTTCATTTTGTGTTTTTATTACTCCTGTTACTCTTATTTTTTTAAGTTCAGTTCCGTTTTCTTTACAAGCTGGGGAAGTAAATCCTTTTAGCTATTACTAATTGGATCCGGGTTTAGACTGCAGGTTTTAGGCATGAATGAACAGTGCTTTACGTATGTCTACTACTTGCAGGGTTACTGACCTGAAGGCACTCTTAAATTTGCACAGGTCACTGAAGTCACTAATTTGTAGGGTGAAGTCTTGCCTGTGAAGACTAGTGAAATAAATAGATTATGCCTGTTACAAAAGTAGGATTTGACTCATTATTCCCTACAGCATTCCTTGCAATCTCATACAAATGGTGAAAATGCAAATCTTATCTACACTTGCATAGAAAGTACCTTATCAGTCAGAAGTACTCAATTTTTCCAGGAGGCCTGGGTTTGTACTGTATATGTCAAGAGATCAGCATCGTTTTGTATGGTATCTCTGGACATCACTGTGAAGGAATGGTCTGCTTCCTAGTAAAGAGGAAGAAAAGTAGTATTTTTAGATAGGGGGAAAAGTAGTAGTTTTAGATAAGTTTTGCATTTCATTGGATTTCAGGTGAAATTCATCTGTTCACTCAGAATTCAAGCAGGTCAAACTCATCTGTTTTCTTAGGCAGTGCATTCCAGGACCTTTAGAACAAAGTTCAGAGAATCCTGAACTGATGGGTTTCTTTCTGACTTAACCTGTGATTGACTGCTGCGTAAAGATGAATTGCAGTCATGATAGATGTGACTCATGGACTTGATAATGATCTAGGACAAAAATTTCTGAAGGGTTACATTTACCTATTTGAGATGTTTTCCTTTCGTGCATAATGGCATTTGGGGCAACAGCAGCTCAATCCAGATTTGGAAAATTATAAGAAAGTTAGTATTTATTCCCACACTGATTTTCCTGAAATCTATAGGCCACCCTGCACTGAGGCATTTTAGATCACATAAATCTGACAAAAACATGAAATATATTAAACCACACACAAGTGTTTTAAAAACATGTTTTAAAAATATTATTAGGTGTTACTCTTTTGGAAGGTGTTTCAGCATCAACTTTATACATACTGGCTTTGGCTAAACTTGGTTATACTTTTTTAATAGGTTTTGTCTGTTTAATTTCCTTTTTTCTTGTCATATGCTAAGATTGTTGTTTTATTTTAAGTTTTTAAATTTAAGTTTTTTACTCTTTCCTAAAAATATTTTTAAGTGAGCTACAGGCCTGTTCCATGCATGTAGTGGGAATTTCTTGATGGCCTCAAGAAAAAGGATACACTTTAATCAGGCTTCAGAAACTGTTTGCTGTGTGTTACAATGGAGCTGTTAAACTGCAATCTCATCAGGAATGCAATGTCACTTCTACATCTATGGCACTTCATAAATTTTAAAACACAGCAGTAACCAATGTGTAAGTAAGCATTTCTTAGCTATATATATATTAACAGACCATTGTCTGAAAAGTAGGCAAGGTTTTCTGAATGGTCATTAATAACCTTCAGTTGCATAAGTCAGTAGTTGACTAATTGCTTGTCTGAAAAAATCACAAATAAATACTGAAAAGGGAAGAAAATTAGACTCTGGGCAGCACCTGAAATAGTTAAAGAAATCCAAGAAATGTGGAGGTAAAGTGACACCCAGCAGTCATTCTGTCTCAGAGCATGAAAATTAACACTTTTTTTTTGTCCTTGATATGCATATCCTTTTAATTGCTCCTGTGATGTTGGTTTCAATGCTGTCAAATATAACTTGTTCCATTGCATAACTGCTATTACAGATTTTTTTAAAGCTGAAGTTTAAATTTTTCTTCCCCTTTTTTACACAAAATCTCATCTTTCTGAAATGTATTTGCCCAACAAATTTTTTACCCTTTCATTGTGCATTTGATTTTTCCTTTTCATGTTTAGTCCTATGTGTATTTCTGTATTCAGATCTACCTTTGTAGCTTGTCCACTTTTTCAAGATCACCTTGAATTCCAATTCTCCCTTTTGACATGAAGTCCCTCACAAGTTGCTGCCATTCATAAGCTTTCTAAATACACCTACATTATTGGCTAAAATATTGAATAATATCAGGTCAGTCTTGTGAAGGGCATTATGTAATATATCCTATCTATTCTGCAACCAGCTATTAACAAGTTTTCTGGGCAAGATTTTACAGCAGCTTTACTCGGACCATATTTTCCCAGTTGGTTTATGAGTGTCATGTGAATCTGACATCTATTACTTTCTCAGATCTTGTTATCCTGTCAAAGAAATTGAATTACATTGACATGAGTTATTCTTGACAAATTCATGTTGGTTGTATTTTGTCTTTAGGTGAATACAAATTGATTATTTAATAATTTGCTTCAGTTATCTTTCTATCAAGGAAAAGCTGACTCTTCTGTAGTGTCCTGTGTCCCTTTTAACCTCCATGCTTGTTCTCTGACTTTATAGAACTTGTTAACCTTCCACAGAACTTTCTCATTTCTCTGGCACCTCTAATGAAAGGCACCACATTGCTTTGACTAACTCTTTAAGTACTTTGGGGTGGTGCTTGTCAAATCCTAATGACTTGAATATATTTAACTTATTTAATTGATTGTTACATTCTCAGGCTGGTGTTCCTATATCCTCATTAATGATAATTAAGTTAAGCATCTGGACACAGCCTTTCTGTGAAGACTGAACAAGAGAAAGCTTTAAGCATTTCATGCTTTCTTTAACAGTCCATTAGTTGCACAGTTTTCTCATTACATTTGCTTCTACTTTTCACTTTTTTCTAATGTTATTATAGATGTTTTTTCCACGTATTTTTAAGTGTAATATATAAGCCATGTTATATTTTCTTTATTTGTTCTCATGTACTTTTGTTATTCATTAGTTTTTAGTTTTAGTAAAATTTTTCATAATATTTTTATTTTAGTAAGATTTTCCTTAGTTTTAATTCTTATAGGATTTGTATTTCATTATCTCATTATTTAAAGCTCCTAATGCAGGCATATGAGTAATTTACATTTTATTCTGAAATACAAAAGATTGACATTGCACCTTTCACACTTTCTCTCTCACAGAAACATATGCCTCATAAAATCATTGTTGAGAAATTCATATAGGAATCTGTTATTGCAGTGATACTAGCCCAGCTCTTCTGTTGGTACCTGGAGAACAAACAGAAGATGCTACTTTTGCTACAGATTAAGCTTGTCTGCCCTCCTGCTGAGAATACCAGCTCTGTGGAAGAGGCCTGAAACTCTTCTTAGAAGAATATGGCTGCAGAAGATACTGAGTTTTTCCTGGTCTTGAGGAAACTAGAAAAAATCTAATTGCACTTGGAAAGGAGTACTCGACTGCGTGTTTTGTAGTACACTGTTGCTGGATAAAGAAAAATATTGTTAATTATAAACCCCATTTTTCCTGCTTCAGTTGAGATCAAGGTCTTTCCAGCATGCTTTCCATTTGACTCCTTAACTGTTGAGTTCCTAACTAGTGAGGGTTTTTTTAGAAAATATCTAAAAGCATAATTTTATCTTCATTGAGGAAATTCTAGAACCACACATGCAGTAAACATTAAAGAGGGAGCAACTTTGGAATTAGGTATTTGATTGACAATTTCAGTGCTTTATTTGTCTCAAGCTTTGTGGTACTGTCTGGCAATAGATATGCTGGCTGTCAGATATAGATTTACTATTTTCTACTGGTGATCTTTAGAATTCCAGGTTCTGTGTTTCAGTTACATGCAACATCTGTCTTTTTACATTGCTTAGGCATGTTTGGTTTATCCTGAGACTAATGAATTCTGTGTACAAATTGCTTAACTGGTTGTGCACTATTCCAGTAATTCCTAGTGAGAAGGTGTTATTGAGGCTCTGTAGAGTCTGAAAAAACTGTAGGTATGTATAAAAATAATGAGCAACCTATCCATGTTCACTTGAGAGTATCTTTCTCAAAGACTAAGGACTATTCTTCAAAGGTAAACAGGTAATAAAGGTCTTCTACTTTTAATAAGTGAATTATGTTCTATTCATTTTTATGTCTTGTACAAGACCATTGGTTAGGTTGAAGATACTGAAGATAATTTTTCAACGTATAAGAATGTTTCAGTCTTTTCTCCTACCTTTCTCTAACTTTTTTGGGCATTAAATTATAACAGTCCATATATTAACAAGTGGAGATGAACATACCAACATTTCTCCAAAACTTGCAATTTGTTTGTAGCACAAATATTAATACTGGCAGATTGTCTTGATTTGTTACTTATTATTTGCATTCCTGTCATCAGACTGACATGAGCAGTGGGACTATTTTAATTAAACCATTATGATGGTTTTTTTTTTTTTTCAGGAAAGAGCAGCAAAGCATAACTTTAAACAATTTAAAAATAAAAATAAACCCCAAACCACTGAAAAGCCTAATAAGAATAGTTTCCCTAGCTCAAAGTATAAATCCATTTCCCTTTGCTTTCTTTCACAGTAAACAACTCAGGTAAATCTAAAAAACCACATTTTTACACATTGCCTTCCAAATAGCTGTTAGTCCCAATTTTCCTCAGCTGCCCTTCTAATGCTCACAGGTCCATTAGCCCACCTTTCTCCAGGCTAATTGCCAACACAGCCCACCTGGCTGTTTTTCAGCAGAGCCACAAATATTTGGCTAACTGAACGAATCCAACTACAATGAGGCAGACACAAAAGGAAAAACAGGGCACAAAAATTTTCTTTTCTTCTTAAGTAACATTATTTGTCAAATCATCTTGTCACACTGACAAGATTACTTTTAGAGACTATGAACAAAATATATACACTACATATATATATGTACTTGACTAAGCATATCAATAAAGCCAAGTAGAGCTTCTGCACACTTTTTTTTGTTGTTTTTGTTTTTGTTAAAAATGTTTTCATGTTCCTTTCACATGGAAAATCCTGCAGCACTAACTTCTGGCACTGATGAGGCACTTGGTTGGTTGGTTGGTGTTTGAAAAGGAATTTGGGACCAAAATCCTGGCTAATATCTCAGTCTGGTAACCCCATTTTGTTCTGAGTGTCCATACCATGATCTTTCTTTGAACAGAGTAATTTTGTCTTTAAATCATGCTTATAAGTCGTGCTCTGTTCTTGGTCAGGCTGACATGCAAATCTATTTCTGAATAGCATATTTGGTCCAGGGACTTGACTGGTAACAGTGTAAGGGGTTCCAGGTAGTCAGTGTACCAGGAATCACAGGCCACCCAAAGTGCTGTTGAAGAGATGCTTTCTTCCTGTAGAAGTAGGAGCCAGCTGGTCTGAATCTGTTTACAAATAGAGAAGGGGTGGTGGAAAATGTGGTGGTTGGTGGCCGTCTTGGGCATATCAAGCACAGTATGACAGGATTTTTGATTCTTTGTGGAAGAAGGTCAACAAGGCCTCTAGCTTGGACTTCCAGAGGCCTGACTTTGGCCTATTCAGGACATTGGTTCAGAGAGTACGAGTGAAATAATCCTTAATAACAAAGGCGTCCAGGAAGGCTGGACATATTTAAGATGGAAATCTTAGAGGTGCAGGAGTAGGCCATCCTTATGTGCCAAAATAAGGACTATGGAGGAAGAAGACCGGCCTTGCTGAGCAGGGAGCTTTTGCTAATATTCAGGTAAAAAAAGAGAGCTTATGACCTCTGGAAGAAGGGACAGGCAATAGTACAAGTATATCACTAAGTTAGAGAAAATTAGAAAGATGAAAACTCAGCTAGAAATCAATCTGGTCACTGCTGTGAAAGACAATACGAAGTATTTTTGTAAAGACATCAACGACAAAAGAAGAACTCAGAAAAATCTCTGTCCTTTATTGGATGCAGGAGAGAACACTGTAACAAAGCATGAGGAAAAGCCTGAGGTACTTAATGCCTTTGTTCGTTCGGTCTTTAACAGAAAAAATTATTATTCTTTGGGCAGCCCATGGGTTGGACAGGTGCACTGTTGGCTCGGTTAAAAACTGGCTGGATGTCCGGGCCAAAAGAGTTGTGGTGAGTGGTGCCACATCCAGCTGGCAGATGATCACAAATGGTGTTGCCCAGGGCTCAGTGTTAGGGCCAGTCCTGTTTAGTATCTTTATCGATGATCTGGATAAGGGAATCAAGAGTACTCAGTCAATTTGCGGATGACCAAGTTTGGCAGGAGCGTTGATCTCCTTGAGGACAGGAAGGCTCTGCAGTGGGATCTAGACAGGATGGATCAATGGGTCAAGGCCAATGATTCATCAAGACCGAGTGCCGGGTCCTGCATATGGGTCACAACAACCCCATGCAGCACTACAGAGTGGGCTGGAAAGCTGCTTGGTGGAAAGGATCTGGGAATGCTGGTTGAAAACTGATTGAACATGAGCCCACGTGACCAAGAAAGTCAATAACATCCTGATTGTGTCAGGAATAGTGTGGCCAGCAGGACCAGGGTGGTGATTGTTACCCTGTACTTGGCACTGGTGAGGTCACACCTCAAGTTCTGCATTTTGTTCTGGGCCCCTTGCTTCGAGAAAGGATATTGAAGTGCTGGAGCATGTCCAGAGGAGGGTAAAAGAGCTGAGGACTAAGTCATATGAGGAGCAGCTAAGAAAGCTGGCTGGATTAGCCAGGTGGGAGTTGACCTCTTCTCCCAGGTAACTAGAAATGGGACAAGAGGAAATGGCCTCAACCTGCACCAAGGGAGGTTCAGGTTGGACATCAGGAAGAATTTCTTCACTGAAAGGGTGGTTAAGCAGTGGAACGAGCTGCCCAGGGAAGTGATAAAGTCATCATCCTTCAAAGTGTTCAAGAAAAGACTGGACATGGCACTTAGTGCTACGGTTTAGTTGACATGGTGGTGTTCGATCAAAGACTGAACTAGATGATCTTGGAGGTCTTTTCCAACTTTAGTGATTTTATGATTCCATGAAGAGTACTTTCTAGAAAAAAAGTACATCTAAAAGAGTTACTGTATGTTCAGGACTCAGGCTACAGTAATTTTGTTCCTGCCCACAAACAAGATGTTTTCTGAAAATATTACTGAATAAGTATGATATTTACAGTAGCATAAACAAGAGAAAAATTAAAATATGTTATCTTAGTGTTTATTTTATAGGTCATACAATACCAACAGAGGTTCCAGCATGCTTAATTTTTTTACTTGTGTTAAGGATAGTTTTTCTTAAAATTTCAATTTAACAGTCCAGTAATTAGACTGGAGGTTTCACCTCTTAAGAAATTTTAGATACTCTTCCATGGGCAACAAATGGGAATGACTGAATTTCAGGTCTACCAAGCATTTCCAGTTTGACCATACTTTTACATGATCACAGTACTGGGTCATGCTTTTTTATAAAATAATTGTTTATTGTGGGTGGGAAATACTGCAAATATTTAGTATTTTAAATATTGGAATACTTTTTTTTTTTTTAAATCATAATGCAATAACTGCTGCTTTAAATCCAGACTTTCCCTCTGCTGTTATGTATATTTAAATAAAACATACAAATATTGAAATGATACTTTCAAACTTCAGCAAATAAATATAATTCTTTTTCCCCACTCTTTAGTAAAGCTTCCCAGTTTCTGTATCATTACCATTATACATAGCACCCTCGACCCTGGCCCTCTATCACTGACAAAGGACAGCGCCTTTTCTTCCTCTCAGGAAAGAGTCTGGGGATCACCACAGCCTGTTGTACTTCAGCTGTTGACTGACCTGCTGTTAAAGCACAAAAATACATCATTAATGAGGTACTGGAATGCACAGTTCCTGCTTGAAAGAGCTACCCTCTCATAGGCTCAATCTTGAAAACTACGGTTCATCTGTGTTGACTAACGCTCAGCCTTGCCTGTCTCCTTTCCAGTGATAACTGGGAGCTAGACTGTCTCCCAGTAAAGCTCCCCTGTGAAGTTTCAGGAGCTGGTAAGTTTTCTGTTCAGTAATCACTGTCTCCAGTTTCTGAATGCATCTCGGTTTCTCAGCAGCGTGCCTAAAATCCTCATTTCCTTCCCACTGTTCCTCTCCACCTCCTCTCATTCTTTGACTTTAACAGAGCCAAATGCTTCAGCATGAAGCAGGTGTGTTACACATGTGCTGTTGAACATCTGGCTAAGCCTCTATGGGGGCCAAAGAAGTGTGCAAATCCTAGAATGGGCAACACTCCAAGACAGAATATGAATCGCTAGCTCTATAAGCAAACTATTTCTGGTCTCAGTTCAAATCCAGGCTTTCCGCTCTCTCGTTCTCCATTGGCCCATGAACTGAGGTTTTGAACTGCCTAAGTTTAAAGGCAGAGTATGAATAATAAGATTTATTTTATGTGTGTTCTAGAAAAATATTAATTTATACATATGTTTTCACACCTTGAAACAATTATTGTCCCAAGAGTTGTGGGGCTATAAAGAAAATGAGTAAGAGGAAAAATGTCATTTTGGGTCTCAAATAGTGCTATACATTCATGATTTCCTTTGAAATCACAGCATATGTGATTTGAATGGGTAGCCTTCTCTTTCCTTCTGTCTAATGTGTGATTTTGATCACACATATACACGAAACATCAGTAACTGATGCTTTTCTTCATCATGCTTTGTGTTGCTTTCATCAAATTGTATTTTTAGAGACTTCATTATGAATCATATCTTTACATTTTCATCCTGCTAGTCCCTTGAGGATTTATTCCAGATCAGATATAAAACCAGAAGAATGTATTTTCTGAATCTAATAATGTTCAGCTCATGTCGGTTCATTTAGAGAACTGATCTCAAATGTCAGGATGATAGCAATCAAGTGGAGTTAATGCTATGGCATTTAAAATATTTTTGGCCCAACTTTCCCATAAGCAAGTGATGAGATTTAGATATCATCAAACTAGAACTTTTGCTCTGATTTGATCTTTAATCAAGAAAGTCTAGTCTCAAAGTAACCTCCATTTAAACAGTATTTTTCTGACGTATATGAATCATTTTGAAGATGCGGCCAGAAACTTAAAAAGATGTTTGTGTTCCAAACAGAATTTTGATTTCACTCCATGCCCTTTCCATAGTTCTTAATGCATAAAGTGCGCAAAATACAATGAACAATGTAAAAGTCAAATTTTGTGGTGAAAGTTTTACTGGTATTCTGCCTCAGAGTAAAGAATCTGAGTAACATTCTCCTTTGCTTGGACACAGAGTAAGACTTGGTGAATAATGTCAAATCCTCAGAGAGGTAAACAAAGTATTTTTCATTTCTGAAAAATGCAGAGTACTTGAGAGACCTATTACATTTATACATCAATACAAATTTCTTCAAAATTAGTAATGACAACATTAAAAAATTCATCACATTAAAAATACATAAATATGTTCTTTAATATTTGGTTAATTTAGCTTTACCAGAGGCATAGTAGAGAAAAAATATTTTCAGTAGATTTTTTGTAATGTAAATATAATCTTAGAATTCTTAATTTTTAAATAGAATTTTTAATGGAGTCACAGAGACTGAAGTCTATTGCTTTCAGTAAGTTATTACTTTTTCTTTCTTTTTATGAACTTTTGGTACTTGGAATAGAAAACTTTAGAAAACTTTTTCCAACTTAATGTAACAAATCCAGTGAGGACCTGCAAGACTGATATAGCAGAATTATGTGATATGTTTCACTGCCTCTTTCATAGGGGCAAAGACTAGCAAGAATAGCAAAGATTACATTGTGATCCAAAAGAATTATTTCTGCAACAAAGTTTGATAATGGTTTAATATCTATACAGGTCTTGTCATGAGAAGATTTTTGGATCTTAAAACCAGTGGCCCAAATCCATCCTTGAATTAGTAAACTTAATGTGATGAAAGTAATAACAGCAGAACGTTTGTCATTGGAGCCCAGATATATATGATAGAGTATGTACTGAGTATTTCACTAGATGTTCAATTTTTCACCAGATTCTGTGCTCCACTCTTGGAATGGGACCTTTCACTACTGCACACCTCACTTCATTTCTGATATCCACCAGCACCTGGCAGCCCTCACTTCTTGCCTGGGCACCAGTATATCACAAAGTCTCTGCTTCTGATGGACACAGATGCTCTTTTACTCAACTTTGCTACCTTGCCTCCTGCTTCTGACATCCAGCCTTCTCTTACCACCACCACTATTCTTCAGCGCCTTTCTTAAATTTTGGGGCTGAGTGAGGAACCACCCAGTGAACTGGTACCTGTGGTGTTACAGACAGTTGTGGGTTTGCTGTCTAGGGAGATCACTTAGGGATCTGTCTCCAGCTGCTGAATTCTTTGTAGTAAAAGGTAAACCATTTTGAAAAGGTGAATTTGGGGGCAAATATGGCACAGCTGCAGTACTACAAAACTCTTTTCATGTGGCTTAGTGATATAGTGTCAGAGCACCACCAGAAGCACACTACATTATTTTTTAACACAATAACCTGCAGCGTGATAGATAGAATGTAAAAAGTTTACTATAGAAAAAAATATATAGACTTTTCAGCAGGAACAAGCAGGAGAGTGCTTGAGAATGACTGTTTCAATTGCTTGGATTTTCTTTGATCCATTTTCAGGATTTTGGAGACCCCTTAAAGATGTCTTTAATTCCCTTGAGAGGAATGTAAAGCATTATTACCAGGAACATTATGTTTTATCAGTTTTGGGGCTGTAAATACAAAAGGTGAAAAAAGCCCAAGCTACCATTCAGAAATGAAAAAAAACAGATATCTGGAGTAGAATTATGCTCTCAAACCTAAAAGAATTTTTAGTGCCTTTTAAAGTGAAAAAAAAAAATATGCAAACCTTAAGTCAGGCTTCCTTGTGATCTGTGATTCCTTCCTTCCATCTGTGTTACAGTTGACAAATTGTTAATGCAGACTCATTTCTTTCACACTGAAAGTATTTTTTTTATTTATAGCTATGGTTAACAAAGCAATAATCAGTTTGTACGAAGCAAACTATGAGGAGTTTTTTCATGATGAAATCTTTAGTAAATATGTTAATATGTACATATATATATATTAAAAACAAAGAAAACCTTTGAAGAAAAAAATTCTTCAAACGGCCCTTTACAGAAAGCTATTCCTGCTGAGTTTAGTGGAAAGTTCTTTTCCTTTGCTAAAATAAATATATGCTAAAATAAAACTTTCTTTATGTTGTCATGAAGTAGAACAACTACAATGAAGCAACTCATGCAAAATCAAAATATATTACTTGTAGAATGATGTTAATTCTAGCCTATTTTTAAAAAATAGTACCTTTGTACAAAAACTATTTATTTGATTTTACTATATTGTTATTACAGTTTTTACATTTCAGTGTTCAGGGCAGTTGGTGCACCTTGCAACATTGTGCTCTATACCAATCAATTCTACTGTGCATAGGTACTGTTAAAAACAAAACAAAATAACCCAATTTTACCAGCATGAAACCTCTGGATATAGAGTTCTTTTATATAAGCTGTTATATGCTTTCAGAGAAAGGGAAAACTGCTGCCTGGATAGATTTGCAAGATTGCATACTACCCCTTCATTTGAAGTCTCATTCTAAGGCCTGTGGCTTTGGTAATTTTCTCTTAAAAAAAGACCCCAACAAAACCCCAAAACAAAACCAAACCCCTAAAAAACCCAAACAAACAAAAAACCCAAGAAAAACCACAAAACCCCCCACCACAAATGTGTAGATTTTGAAAACAGATATGTACAACTCTGAACTTATATTAATTCTGTTTCATCTCAAAGCATTTCTTTGAGTTAGACAAATTAATTTTGCAACATTTAGACCTGAGACCATATTGTTTTGCCAATTAAGTGCAATAAAATGAAGCCTGATAAATAAATGCAAAAAACCTCATGACAATTTTCTTAAAAAAACCAAACAAACCCAAACCCAGAGTCCATGAGGTTTTTAGAACATTTTGAATACATCTTCTGTTTCAGTTTTCATAAACATAAAATTATTTTTTGTCCCCCATTCTTCAATATAATTAAATGGCATCTGCTAAGATCTCACAACTTTTGATCTCAGATGAAAGGCAGCATAGGAAAGATAACAGAAGACATTAAGGTATGTTTAAGATATGTAAAATTTGCATGTATTATACAATCAATGAAAAGATATACAATCAGATTAAAAGAATATTACTGGGGTCAGTAAGTCAGATGCTTGAAATTTAAGAGATGACAGATTCATAGTCACACAAACCATTCAAATTTCTACCCCTCTGGCAATTCACCAAGAAAAAAGAAAATATTTCTATGCATAATGGATATCCATCTCACAGTTCTGGAAGCTCTGGGATGTCCGTAAGACAAAATCAGAAGTTTTGGTGGTATTGTTGCTACTGTATCAACACATTGGCAACATTCTTACCCTTGTGTAGAGATTTTTTGTGACAAGGTTTTGGTAGAAGAGTGGCAGCAGGGCTGCAGAGGTGGCTTCTATGAGAAACTGCCAGAAGCTTCCCCCATGTTCAACAGGGGCAATGCCAGCTGACTCCAGGATGGACCTGCTGCTGAGCAAGGCCAAGCTCAACAGGGTAAGTTTACATTAGGAAGAAATTCTTTAGTCATAGGATGTTGAGGCACTGGAACATGCTGACCAAAGAAGTTATGGCTGTCCCATCCCTAAAAGTGCTCAAGGTCAGGTTGGATGGGGCTCTAAGCAAACTAGTCCAGTGGAGAGTATCCCTGCCCACGATGGGGGGGGGGTGGGGGCAAGGTTTTGGTACTAAGTGATATTTAAAGTCCCTTCCAACCAAACCATTCTATGATTCTTTAAATCAATGACCCTTGGGGCACAGCTTCCTCGTGTGCCGTTAATCCTTACTTTAGTTTTTTTACATTTTGCACAGACGTGGTGGCTTAGCTCCCAACCTCCTTAAAGGTTTTAAACATTTATTCTTTATCTGACCTAGTTCATAGTTCCAGATAGCACGCAGAAAAAAAGTACAACCAAAAAGAAACACCAAAAAGAAGTGTGGTCCCTGAATTGTGTGAGATCAAACAATCACACATGAGCTTGTGCATGATTCTCATCTTTTCTCACCAGCCAAGAAATTGTCTTGCCATCTGGTAAAGTTAGCACAAGTAAAGTGAGGGGAAGCACAGTGGCTCTGGGAGTTATGCTGTGACTGCTGAATACCCAAGCAATGGAGGTTGAAAGTCTTTTTTTGTGTTTTGTTTTTTTTTTCAGAAACCATGCATTTAAAATTTCCTTCTGCTGGAGGGTAAACACAGGATTAATTTTGGGGGAAAGCTATAATTTGATTAAAGAAGATAACTCAAAAATTGTTCAGATTGTTTAAAAAAGAAGTTAAGTACACATGCATTTGATAGAAAGGGTTTAGTTGTCTGGGAACAGAGATGTAGACTAGAAAAACAAGATGTGTTTGTAACTATATTATGGCGAAAAGACAACATTGCAAAATCTGATAATGAAGGACAGGCCATAAAGTCATGGAGAAAGGATCACAGAGAGAGAAATTAAGCATTAAAATGGATTGAATGGATAATGGATTAGAGGTATAGAGTTAGGAAGCCTCTCCTCATCTTTTTCTTTTTTGTTTTCCTCTTCTATCTCTGTTAAAATGCTCTAATACATGTTATAGCTGAAATGGCAGAGAGATCCCTGATTTCAGGCCATGCTTGACATTTGCTTCTTATCTCTAACCTGGGTAAACCTACCCGTCTTGATGAGGATCTGTAAACAGGAATGACCAAAACATTCACCAAAAACTATCCTTGCCAACAGAATTCAGCTAAATTTTGACATGCCTGCCTTGTTGTGGAGTTAAATTCATAGTCTCAGCTAGGTGTTTGAGGTCACTGAGCGATGGATAGGATAGTAGAGGTGCCAAGGAATTGAATTTACAACAGCCAGCATTGAATGGGACTGAATATTGAAGCCAGAAAGTGGTGAATATTAAAGTCTTTCTGCAATCCACTTTTCTCCTGAGTTTTATACTCTTCACTGTGCCTGCGAACCTGAAATTCACAGCCTAAATTTCTCACATAATCTAAGATGTCAAGCTATCCTATGGGGTAACTAATACACTCTAAAATATAATGGTAGTAATAATGTCTAATGGTTGTAAACTTAGCAGTTCATAATAGTCTTTTGGTTTGAACACTCACCTGTGAAATGTACCTTGCAGAAGGAGATCAAATGCTCACTTTCAAGAAAAATGCCCTAGCTATGAGACAGAAGCAAGACTTGTGGCAGTCCTTGGTTCAGAGGCCAGAATCTATAACTCTGGTGTCCAGCATCTCTTCTGTGGGCTCTTAAGAGTATGTTTCTTGTAAGAATTGGGGGGAAAAAACCCCATAATTTTTATGTTCTTTTTGCATAATGTCTAGCATGAGTAGGAATGGTTGAGCATGTCTTGTTGTTTCAAGTTTGATGTTTAGGTTATGTTCCTGGGCACTGGAAATGCTTGTTTGAGACTCCTTTTGCCCCTCCTCATAATTTTCAATTACCTATGTACCTTTAAGATTTTCTAGACATTTTGAAGTGAATTTTGTAAAAATGCTCTTGCTTTAAATTTTTGTTACTATATCCTTCGGGTGAAGAGGTTGTGTCAAGATTCAGAGTAATTATTTCCTCCCTCTCAAAAAATAAACCCATTTGAGATGATGTTCTGGTGGTCTTTATTTATCAAGAAGGCATTGCTTTCAAATGTCATACAGCTTCTGAAAATTAGCACTGTTATTCCTAAGAAATCATGTCTATTTAGACATAGGAGCACCCTAAAAAGTATATGTTTACTGTGGTTTTCTTAAAATCCTCTGTGCCCTACTGGAACTTAATAAGATACATTAAATATGCAGCTTTAGGATTAAATGACTAAAGGGGCACTCAGATATAAAACTCCAGACAACCCAGGAACTTGTGGGCTCCACACAATTAGTCATTTAGAAAACAACTGGGGGTTTTTTTTGCAATTTTTATTATAGAATCCTTTCAGTTGAAAGTGATCTTAAAGATCACCTCGTTCTGATCCTCCTGCCATAAGCAGGGGCACCTTCCACAAGACCGTGTTGCTCAGGGCCCAATCCAAACTGGCCTTGAACACTTCCAGTGATGGAACTTCTCTGGACAACTGGTTTCAGTGCCTCAACACTCTGACTTACACAGTTTAATTTAAATCTTTCCTCTTTGAGTTTAAAACCCTGTGCTATCACTATCTGCCTATGTCAAAAGTCACTCTCCGTCTTTCTTCCTTTAAGAAGATGCAATGAGTTCTCCCTGGAGCTTTCTTTTCTCCAGGGTGAACAATCCTGGCTCTCTCAGCATGTCTTCATAGGAGAGGTGCTGCAGCCCTCTGACCATCTTTGTGGCCTCCTTTGGACCTGCTTCAACAGGTCCATGTCTTTCCTGCGCTGAGGACTCCAGATCTGAGCACTCTATGTGGGGTCTCAGGAGGGCAGAGTAGAGAGAGGGAATCACCTCTCTCGTCCTTGTGGTCACACCTCTACTGGTGCCGCCCAGAGTGCAGCTGGCCTTCTGGGCTACAAATGCATATTGGCTGGCTCATCTCAAGTTTTTTGTCCACCAGCAACCCCAAGTCCTTCTCTGCAGGATTGCTCCCAATGAGTTCTTCTCCCAGTCTATACTCATGTTTGGAATTGCCCCAACTCATCTGCATCACCTTGAACCTTCATGATGTTCTTGTGGACCTACTTCTCAAGTTTGTTCAGGTCCCTCTGGATGGTGTCCCATCTGTCAAGTGTGTGACCTGCTCAGCTTCATGTAATTTGCAAACTTGCTGAGGGTGCACTCAGTCCCACTGTTTATGTTGTTAATGAAGATCTTTAAGAGCTCAGGTTCCAAGACAGAGCTCTGAGAGATAACACTCTTCACTGGCTTCCACCTGGACATAGAGCCATTGACTCCAACTCTCTGGCTGCGTTCATCCAGCCAATTACATATCTATCAAACTGTCCACCCTTAAAATACATATCTCTCCAATTTAGAGATAAGGATGTAGTATGGGACTGTGTTGAAGTCCTTACAGAAGTCTAAGGGATTTATTGACATTGGTCAGTCATGTCTTCAGGTCATGGCTCCACTTATCCTGATAACAAACTGTAGTTGCTTAACATGGAAGATGTACCTTCCTTTTTCAGATCTTTTAAGAGTAAAGAAACTTAAATATAAAGGCATCTAGCTCTGAGGAGCTTAAGAGTGTCTGGTAGTACGTATTTTACCACTGAAGTATTAAGGAAGCATTCCTGGTATATGTGTACCCTGGAAAATTACATTAACATATAAGAAAGACACAAAGCTATTAGAGACCATCCAAAGGAGGGTAACAAAGATGGTTAAGGGCCTTGATGGGAAGCCGTATGTGGAGTGACGAAGGGTACTTCGTCTGTTCAGCCTGGAGAAGAGGAGACTGAGGGAAGACCTCATTGCAGTTACAACTTCCTCATGAGGGGCAGGCTGATCTCTGCTCTGTGGTGACCAGTGACAGGACCCAAGGGAATGGCCTGAAGTTGTGTCAGGGGAGGTTTAGATTGGATATTGCAAAGAGGCTCTTCCCCCAGTCGGTGATTGGATACTGGCACAGGCTCTCCAGGGAAGTGGTCACAGCCACAAGTCTGACAGAGTTCAAGAAGCATTTGGATGATACTCTCAGGCACATGGTGTGACTCTTGCTGATGGTCCTAAGCAGGGCTAAGGGTTGGACTCGATGATCCTTCTGGGTCTCTTCCAACTCACCATGTTCTCTGATTCTGTGATTCTACAGTTCTGTGAGCATATAGCTTAATAGTTTGTTTCCTGGCTCTCGGATATAAGCATAACTTCTTGACCTTCTAGAAAGGCACAAGATATTTCAATGCAACCTTAACAAAGTAAATTGGGAAAAGCTGTAGCATAACAGTGTATTCTAATATAATGATTCACCTTTGGTCTCTACAGTGTGTCTATGGCATGAGTTCAACATAGCATTTAAATGTATGCAAATGAAAAGCATGATTCACTGCTCAGAAGCATCCCTGGAAACCTTTCCAAAGGACTTTTAGATCAGGGCAGTCTAACAGGCCCTGCTGTTTTGTCAATCAAGCATTAAAGATACCACGTTGAAAATATTCCGCTGAAGGAAATTTCAATAATCTTCAGTATAACTAGATTTTTTTTTTCTGCAGCTATTTAATTCCCCCTCATTTCTGTAGATTTTATTCTTTGGTTATTATTAAATATTCACATTATACATCAGTCTGACCACTGAAAAGTTCTGCCAGCACAAAAGTTCTGGGTTTTTTTCTCTCTAAATATTATTGAATGTTATTTTTACTCTTGTTACTTATTTATATAAGAGTCCATTAGTGGTAGCATTTTCCTTCTGCAGAATCCTTAATCCACCTGAATTTACTGGGACCTCACAGGATTGCCTTAACTTTTGGGGGATTCACCACAAACTGTTTTGATACTAACATTCTTCTTCTCTTGCTAAGACAGATAAATGAAATCAGAATTGCACCCACTGTACTAATAAACCACTGTGAACTCAAAAGATGTGTGAGGCAGAAAGGGAATGCATGTTCAAATTGGTAAGCTGTGGCAAAGTTACTTGTCATGCTGTTATGATTAACTTGCTGTGAAAACATGAACTAGACAGTTTTTGCATTGTGAAGAGGAAAACAACTAAGCAGTTGCAGTTCTGGACAGAAAATACTATTGAACTGTTTTCCTCCAGATATGCAGCTAGGCATAGCTTTTCTCAGTAGTTTACAATGAACATATTATTCTGCTTCAAATATTCTTCAGACCTGTTTTGCCTACGACAATCTATCATTCCCACACATTACTAAGTCATGAAAAATACTAATTAAAAAAAAAATCTTTTTTTTTTTTTAAAAAAAAAGCAGAGCACAGCTACATCAGCTGTGGATACCGGTTTGATTTTAAATCCAGAAAACCACAATAAAGGCTGTTTTTCTTACATCAGATGTAGTGATTAATATGTGGTAGACTTGGGCTCCAGATTTTTACAGCTCTGTTAATTGATCATGAGCCAGAGCCTGGGGCTGTATAATTAAGTTAGCTGGGAAATTAATGCAGGAAATGGCTTCTAGATTTGATTGGTTTAAAAATCTATGAATACACTTATTTAATCCTTTTGAATTAAACTTGGTGCCAAAAAAATTATGTTAACTACGTCTGCAATTTCATAACTTCAGGGCAGTATTCTTTTTCTGCCTTTGAAATCAGTGGTGTTTGCACAAAATAGAGTCATCTTAGACAATTCAGTAAAAGGTCTCTCTGTCACTGGTTAGAGATGATATATTTTCTGTGTCTTTGGTCTGATGCATACAGACAGATATTAGACTAACCAGGATCTAGGGACTGAATATCCTTACTTACAGCTCAACAGTGGGTAGCTGTGCCTGAGTAAAAGCCCTTTGAGGTAAATCAAGCTTCATGTTGGTACCAGCTATACCTGCACATTGTAGGACAACAGGAACAGTGATTCTGTTCCTCTATTCATTTGAGTCTTATGTATTGTGCCTATAGTATCAGAAAGTAGGTATGTTCTTTCTTCCTTGTTTTCTGTCATTAAATGAAGTCTCCAAACAGGATTAGAAATGCTGTATCCAAAACATCCTTAAAAAGAGGGTAAGAAGTGAGTAAATGCTCTCTAGTTCTGAGCTCCTGCACTGACTTCCCTTAACTCAGGAATCAACATGATAAACAATTATACTGAAGTCATCATAATTAAAGTCAGTGCAGTCAGTCAGGGTAATACTGGAGATGACCAATCAAGTTTAGGCTTAGTGAATAGGTGAAGATACCAAATATTTTGAAAAAAGTTGTTTTGTTTTCATTTAAATCTGCAATTAATTAATGTGCACTAGTTTAAGTCATATGCTGTATCTATCCTATTCTGCCTTGGGTTGAGTTTGTTTTTTGATAACACATAAAATGACTCTTACTCAGCAATCTGTAGGTCTTCATAGGATTACTTTAGGGCTGCTTTTCCTCACAGAAGTGAAGGAAAGGGGGAAGTGACATTATAAAGCCAATGGAGAAGAAAAACTGTGATGAATAAATAAAGGTGAAATAAGAAATAGCTCTCTCAGGACTTTGTTGCACTTTAATTGTATTGAGACTTGTCAAGGAAAGAACCTTAATCAAGGGACATTTAGTGATTCTATATGTGGGATATTAAATATATTAAATATTTTCTTACGAAAAAGACAAGACAAAATAAAAAGCCCAGTACCAAAAGTGCATTAGACATCAGTAATAAATAAACCAAGACTGAATGTAATTGGGGTGAAAGGTTATGGTTGTATAATTAAAGTTGTAATCCTAAGGTAATGTCCTAATATTGCTAGCACTGCCAAAAGGCAAGTCCTTTTTCAAACTTGTAAAAACAAGCTACCATGAATGCAAAGTCTTTCACTGCTTTATTTACTTTATTTGGGAGCTACAGAAACACTAGACCAGAACTGAGTGAGCTTACCTTCCTCACAGTTTTTATAAATCGTATGGTGGAGCAAAATGAGACCTCAATATGTATATACCTGCACATCATCCTAAAGCAACAGATGCTAATCAAATTAGTAAAAGGAAATACTGTTGCTCTGGGAATTTAACAGTTTTAATGTTGTCACTGAACATGAACTAAAAGCTTCCACATTCTGAAATTCCTGACTGGCATTTTAGGAGTGGAGCATGGTGAAAGAAACTTAATTAACTTTTTAATCAGGATAAATTGTTCTGAAAAGAGACCTTTTGTAATATTTTTCTACAGCTTTGCTTTTGAATGCATGAGCTATCAATTCAAGCCTTAACAATTTTAGAGGTTCAACCAATACAATCAATATTTATTTCA
The DNA here is from genome assembly GCA_013396755.1 of Sclerurus mexicanus. NCBI lineage: Eukaryota > Metazoa > Chordata > Aves > Passeriformes > Furnariidae > Sclerurus > Sclerurus mexicanus. The sequence goes on from VWZF01005780.1 coordinate 109,323, forward strand.
AGAAAGCATTCCCAATTTTGAACCCCTATATATACATACTTAAAATAAATATAAGACTTTTTCCAGATACACTTTTTCTGTAGTCAACAGATTTAAAGAAAGAATCTTTAGGAAACATAGAAACCTAGCCAACATTTCAGACATGGCAGGTAAAGTTATAGAGATGAATAATACTTAGGGAGGAGGTAGGAAGTTTTAAGAAGAAAACATTAGCAGAGTTTATTTTACTACCTTCTCATCTATTTTTGTCCCTTGCAAGGTCTTCTTTTGACTGATATACTCGTGACTTCCTTTCTGGGAAGAAATCGAGGTTTCTCTCTTTGCCATCATAAAAGTTGGTAATAATGAGCTAAACAAGGATAAGGATGAGTGCTTATTTTCTTTAACTGGCATTGATTGAAAAAATTGTAAATGGGGAAGTTTCTTTTCCTTCCTGCATGATGTGTTGTCATTTACACCTTTATGAAAAGCACAACTATTGTCATTATGTTTAATTAACATTTACCACGTACTTTGCTCTGTTGCAAGTTCTGTGAAATGCACTGTTTATGGGAATGTGTGTCAGACCCTTATCCAAAGGCGTATGGTTTAAGAAAATTAGCACCATGAACCCATGAGGACTTACATACAAAGGATCCCATCCTGTGGTTTTTATTCAGCCGTATTTCTATCCAGCTTGAAAATTTCAGGGTTATCTCCAAAAAATTCAATTTTCCATTATGTGGCTGTGCCAGTAATGTCAGCGCTGAGGGCTTTGGATCAGCTTTTATTGTGTCCCACAAAATTGCACATTATGTTCTCTATAGAATCATTTTAGGACTACCTTTCTTCACAGTGGGAGATAAAATTGTATGTAAAGTTATGATGGGCAAATAAAAGTGAAATCTAAACTGTGATACTGATATTTATTAGGAGCATCATCCATTTTAATTTTTCTGAACAAGTCTCCTTTGCCTGTTTGGAACTTGTTTCTGGGCAGAAATTGAAAGATATAGATATTTCTGTGGGGGATGCTGTCAGGATCTAACACCTCTGTTGTGTCTGACCTCACAGGTGTGAGCTCACACTCTACACAGCACTGGGTTATATTTCTGTGTGAAAAGTCCTGGGCAGAATATTTCCGTGACTTCTTGGCAGAAGTAGGGCAACATCCTAAATGTTTTCTGAATTCGGTATGCTTGCTGTGTTTTTCCTGGGAGTATAGGGCTATAGTAAGTTTTACATCTTAAAAAAGTTAAATATTCAAAAAATGCAACAATGAGACCTATACATACACAAATCTATAAATTTTCTAAGATTACAGGGAAAAAATTCTGTGAATCCCAAGTCTCAGCCTAGAGCAATAAAATGTAGGGTGCTGAGGCTTTTTACCTTTTCCACCAAACTGCATCCTTGGTAGGACAGATGGGTAGTTCTGAACCTCTGAGTTTATAGCTAATGACATTTCTAGACCCTTGGAGTCATTATTTTGGGTCCAGTGGGAGTGACTGTAATATTCCATATCGTGTGAAGAAATCTGTGCAGGTAGGTGAAAGGCAATGCAATAGCCAGTGACCAGCTCCTCATTTGTACCTGACAGCACAGAATCCAGAAGACCTGTTGTTTGTTGATAGTTTTGAAGGGAGATGAGAATGATGACAGTGAAATTAAAGTTCATAACCTATTAAAGGCAGAAGTGAAATTTGTCTAGGAAGAGTGATAGGTGATCCCTCTGCTCCTTAGACATGTCTTAATTTTAAATTGCTGTCAGTGGTGTGCACACTGCCAGTCATGTTAGTGAGGATGAATATCATAGTGTTGTAGGGCTGGCAAGGCTAGAATTGAAAAAAGGCAGTTAATAAAATTGCAAGAGATATTCTGAGTAACTGATTGTAAGCATTTAATTGCAGTGCTGAACTGAAAAAAACCAAGACATTCCTGTAGACAAGGTAAAAAATTGCCCTTCTGCTGTCTATCCTAATATGTTCATCATAACAACTCTGATGAGGTCTCTTCTACAACTTTTGTACTCTGGAGAGTTAACAGAAATATTAATAACATGGATATCAAAAACTCATCCTACTGCCTCTGGTCCTAGCTGCTGTTCCTTACAGGAGTATTAGTGACAGCACCACTTAAAAGCACAGAGCCTCAGTGATAAAGCTCCTGTTCAATTTGATGCATGGGAATTGTACTTTCTGCATTACTGCAGACAATGGAATCATTAACTCACTATCAATCATGAGGCTCATAGCACAGTCTGCTCTCTAACAAGAAGCCATGGGGCATAAGTTATAAATAGCAGACATAAGTCAACCCCCTTGACCAGTCGTAATTGTGAAAGCAGGATTGTAAACTGCATTTGGGCTTCTGCCCAGGCTTTCCAAAGTGCACCAGTGTGTACATGTAAATGCAGGCAGGGATGTTCTGTTTTATTAGAAGGCTCTGTGGGATGGACCTAGAACTGAGTCCCTTCTTTCCCAAGCAATCATTTTAGATGTCTTGAGTATCTCTGGGCAGTTTGAGGCAGCTTTTTTTTTTCTGTTGTAACGAGATAGATTAAACTATTTTGACTTTTTGAAGTATTGGGAAACCTGATTCTCTCTGTAATTCCATTGTCCATACTGGGAGAGAGCCACAGAGAGTAAGTGTGTGGGTAGGGAATAGTATACCAAGAACTAAGGTGACAGGACAGAAAATAAACTTACATTGTTGTAGATCCCAAGAGTATTAAACCTAGACAGGCCTTCACAGATAGGGGTTTTAATTATTAGGGGTTTTTTATTTCTATATTTGCAGTTTAGTTCCACAAGAGCTGTTAAATGGGTGAATTCATATAGCACTCTTCTCACTTTACTAATTCTCTTCCATGGGAAGCAAATTAAAGCTAATTTAATTGCCTTTCTTAGGGGGAATGAGATCACAAACAAGCTGCAATCTTTTTTTATGGTTCCCTTTGTTACCTGGCATGAAGGGCTAGTGTAAGCTTTTAAAAGTAGGCTTTTCTGGAATAAAAGTGGAGTGGTCAAGGTCTGTGATTCTTCAATGACTTCCACTGACAGCTTTATCAAAATTAAATTGCCTACTCTTCTATTCTGTAGTAGAAATCCTGAGAGAAGATGGCAGTGAAATAGCTCACTGTTTTCAGCTGAAATGTACTCCATCCCTTATGCAAAGGGATTTGCTGTAGCAAAGGAGTGTAATATACACCTTCCTGTGACAGCCTTTGTGACTTTGACCAGGAAAGTAGAAAAGAACCCAGGCAACTTGGGTTGCTATAAATAGATTTAAATGCAGAGGCTTATCTTGAGCTTAACAATAAGTTGTCTTTACAGTGCTAACAAACTGGACCACACAGCTTTGTTTTGATTTTTCCCGAAGTACAGACCTGTGTGGTCTAGATGGATGATATCAATTGCACTTGAAAGCCTGATAAAATGGAATGCAGATGATTTATCTAGCTAATACCTACCTCTCAATAAAAGCCAGAGACATTAGCAAACCTTGGCAGGTATATATCATTCTTATTCTTCTGAATGCATGGTAAATGCTTTTTGTAAATTAATGCATCTTCCTTAATTCTGGAGCTTTTTCCCAGTAGTTAGAGCAGTAGACTATGGTGATTTTGCTTCAATTTACTCTGAGACATTGTAACTGAAGCATGCTCTGCAGATAGTGATGCATTAATCACTGTTGCATACTCACACACACTCATATACACTTCCACATGCTGCTTCTGTCAATGGCTGAAGAACTCACTGGCTGAGAAAGTATTGTATTAAAATAAATTAAAACTATTGCTTAAATCTCTGGTGCCTTGAAAAAAGTGCCTTCAAAGGTCTAAAACAACCCAGCTGTTGTAAGACCGTGCTACTGTAAGTGAATAATTTAACACTTAAGATGCTACAGTATATGACTTCTTTAAAAGTGATGTTTCCTAGATATATATTTTACAAATACTATATTTTATGTGAAGAATAAGCAGCACATGAACATTCTTATCACTGAGCATGGTTTCTGCATGCTGCAGAAAACTATTTGAAACTGATTGGAAAGGAAAGTTGAAGAATCAGTTTAGGGAGAGAAGTCATAGGGACATTAATATGCCTATGTTTAGTGAGAAACATTCTGTTAAAGTCCCTGGTTGGCAACATGCACATGGACATATTCATAGGTGTTTCTGAATAATAGACACAATGAAAAGTTTCTCAGCATTTTCTAAAGAAATATAAAATTCTGATGAAGTAAAAAATTACTAGAGAGAAAAAAATTTTTTTTGTATTTTATTGATACTTATTTCTCCTAGATGCCAGTTTGTGACAAATTATGCTTTCTAAATATGTAATTTTGATGTTAAAATGTGGAATTACTCAATCTGATACTTTTGAACTTTCATTCAACATCTCTGATTTATTTATTTTGGCCCAAATTGGAGTGGGAAGGACAATGGAAAGAAATTGTTGTAATTTTTTAAGATTTAGAAATTTAATTTTCTTGTGAGATGTGGTGGACAAATATTCTGAGAGGCAAGAGGCATGAATTTCAGGAATGAAACTTGTTTGTGTCAATTTATTGAAGAAGGAATTTGTGGTGTATGAGTAATTGGCAGCTGACATTGCTTAGCATTTCAGGTGCATCGGGCTGAAATTCCAGGTGAGTGTAGAGCAGTAATATAATCATTTCAGAAAATTAAATACTGGAAGAAAAGTTTTTACAATTCATCCTTGCATTTAGTCTTGGTAATGTGAGCCTTAGTGTAGGTCAGAGGTTAAGGGTTTAAAAATACCATTGCATGAAGATGTGAAAACTCATCATAGCTATATATGAATATTTAGTACATGTATCACTTGAATCTGTTAAAACCAGGTCACACGGTAGTAAATTCCCTGCTACTGTATGTTGATTCACTCATGACAAACTGAGAATTACTGCAGAACCATAACTCAAGCTCTGCCTGCTGAGATGACGTGATTCAAGGCATTGGCAGGAACAGAAGTAGACCTCATTCTCAACTGCATGTGTTTCACAAGTCTTGCAGAGCATAGCCACATCTTGCTATTTTAGAAAGACAACAAGTATTATTTTGCTTATTTTGCAATTAGATTGTTGATATTTCCAGCAGAGCAAGGGTCAAATTCTGTGCAATGTTTTGTGTGGTCAGAATAGAAAAATGACTAAACACTTTTATACTTTTCAGTTTCCGGACTGACCCAGAAGTCACTGTGAATTTCTAACTGATGATATCCTCTCCTTCTTCTTGTAGTCCTCTCCTTCACTGATTTCCTCTTCTGAGATTAAACTGTTTCTTTTAGGGCCTGTCCATTGTCAAAGGGAGCTATTAAAAATGCAACTATTCTCCTTCCTTTGGTCTACTACTCTGTAGTACAGATCAGAGTTCCTCTAGCTAACTGTAATTTTCCTCTTGAGATTTATACCCAGGCTGAGCTCAAGACCAGACAAGTTGTGTTTGTGGTTTGTAAAACCACAAGCAGCTGGAGAAGACCCATTAGGAAACAAAAGACTCCTTATATCTGAGCATGCCTAGTATCTGTACAAGCAACCATAACAACTTGCACCAGTTTTTCAGGTGCAGACTTCAGGGTCTCTGAGGGAGACTATATGAGATGCAGGCTGTTGTAGTTTAGGAATGGTAATCTCCAATGTAATACTCCCACTAAAAAAAGAAAAAACAGGAGCCACTCCTGTCTCTGCACCTCCTCTGCTGAGAGACAAAAAATGCAGAGGTCACCAACTGAGATAAGAACAATTTACTGGAAATAGATAAAAAGATAAAAAGAACAGAAACAGCAAAATTACTACTAACAGTGTTCAAAAGAGAGCGTGATTTACATGCAAAACTGCTCACCAAGCTCGGGACAATGAAAAACATTAGCTGACAGACCTTCACCCACCACACTTTCCCCTGACAGCAAACTACACCCACCTTCTTCTTGGAAACAAGACTCCCCAGCTTTGACCCACACTGCTCCAGAACGTTCCCCCTCATGGCTACTGTGAAACAATTAACTCTGTCCAGGACAAGGCACACTGTATTTTGTGCCCATGACTGCCTTCTAAAGGTGATGCAGACATCTCTCTTCTTCTTGTGGATGTATTATGGCAACACCTTTTAACTGCATGACCACAGATTAATGGTTTTACAAGGATACTGGTGGTTGTGCAAGCAGCAAATTATATCAGAGAGCATGAAATGTAAGTCCTCTCCTAAGCAAGCCACTTGCCTAACTCTCAGGAAAGGTTTTTTTCCGTATTTTTTCCGTATTGAGTTCCCATAATATTTTAAGGAAGAGGGAGCTAATACCATTATTTATAGTATTTCACAATATCACATTGTTTAACTCTGGACATGCACTGTTCCTTTATAATGTAGTTCTTACAGCTCTTATTGTAGGTGGTCTATACTGGACTCTGCAAAACAAAAAAGAAATACATACAGAGCCTTTGGTTTCAAATATTACATGTTATATTCCCTCCCTTATGTTTTTCACCAACACAAAGCAAGAGTAAAATCAAGGGTTATGTAAAAAAAACCTCAAGCAACAATAAAATGGCAGCCAATATATCATTTTCTTCTAAGTATTGTTCTTGTGTGATTAGTATATGAGTGATCCTCAAGTGCCAAAACTTCCTGGCTAACACAGACTCAACCTGTTACATGAACACAGGTTATTCCTTTGTCTTGAGCAGTAGATATTACTAGATTGATAGGACCAATCAATGCAGTGATCAACAAGGCTCAGTCAGTAGACCTGCTGAGGTATCATTCTTTCCTTCCAGGTAGTAGGAGGAATTAAACATCTTAAACTGCCTTCTATAGTGTTTTAACATGGGAATAGGAACAAATGTCACCCACCACTATTAGCCTAGCTGGAAAACGAAAGGAGAGGAGGACAAAAGGAGTTTTAAGACAAAGGTGTTTGCATGTGTTGATAAGGTCAATACCTGTTTTTGCAAGAGGGAAAGCTAAAAGAAACTCTGCTTTCTGAACCAGCATCTCTCAAACTCTGCTGCATGGGAAGCAGCTACACTGAAGTGGCTTTGATAAAACATAAGCTTGTTCTTTGTCAAGAATATCTCATTTTACAGGCCCTGCTGGTTTTCAAAATCTGGAGTTTTCATACACTTAGCAGAGAGAGAGAGCAAAAAGAGCCCAATCATTGATTTTAGTCATTAGGAAGATTTTGAGATAGCTCATTAATGTAAGGTGGATGCACCTTTAAAAATTACTTTTAAAAAAGGCTTAAAATTATAATCAAATTTTATTAGTACACCTGAAATCTTCTTTAGGCTATCATGAATCATTTCTACAATGCAGTTTTAGCTTTCAAAACTGGAACTAAATTAAAAATTGAGTATTCTATACAACAGCCTAACAAATGTTATTTTTGAAAAAGAATATTTTATATTTAAATTACTTAAAACAAACAAAAACCTTATGAGTTAGTTGAGTTTAAGGGTCATGTAGATGATTTGGCTGTGATTGTATGAAAACATAAAAATATGTAGAAATATATAATAAAAATTTCTACAAGAAGACACAATTACTATTGTATATACATTTACATATAAATGAAAACAAAAATATAGACATTTTAAAGTTTTCAGGTCTTTAAAAATAATGAAATGCATTAAATAAAATTGTTGTATGATTTGAGTTCAAATTCTAGTAAAATTATTTCTTATCATAGAAAATTTGTTTATAATGCAATAGATATATTTTTGTGTGTATTTGAAATATGTAAATTGCAGACAAATATATCATATATGTGCATATATATACATATATATAAAAACAAAACAACTTCTGAATAATAATAATAATATGCCACTTTTAGCATTATTAAAATGAAAAATCTATTTATTGTGTAGAAAAAAATCATTACTGGAAAGAACACAATTCAAAATATTTCTTTCATAGATGCTGCTAAGAGACTGTAATCTTGTTCTTGAGCTTTAGGCACCCTAAGACCTAATAATCCAAATAGAAATACACTACTGCCTACTAAGATAAAAATTCAGAGCAAGTTCCCTCTGTTTTAGAAGTATCAAACATGTTGACTAAAAATTGATCTAAAGCTTATAGAAGTCAATGACAGTTAATTGTCATTTAATTAACTTTGATGAGTTGTTGATCAAACCCCTAATTTACACTGGATAAGTGGACTCCTTTGTTTTTCAACTTAGATTCATATATATTAACATCTCCTGAGTCCTCCTGTAAATTTTCTGTTCTACTAAAACAGCTATGATTGATCTGGTTTCCAGGGAAGCCATGGAAAACTAAAATTAGAATTTAAGATTTGTTTGGGAATTCTATGCACATATTGTGGATGTCATGAATGCAGCACTAAGTAAATGAAATAAATCAACAGCACATGAAATAAATCAACATATTATTAAATTTTGTAGAAATGGGTGGGCTGCTGAGTATCAATAGAACAAAAGATTGTGAAAAGCAAAACAGAATAATATCAGTCTATTAAAGCTAATATCCTTTCAAAGCCAGACCTTTATTTTTAGAGCTGAGTGACAACTTATCCTGATAAGAATGAAATAAAACTGACTGTGGACATATGTTTATTTCAGTGATATTTTCTTTTGGGAAAAAGAAATAAAATAAACAATGGAATACTATAAAAATATTAATTCTTGCTTTGTGTTTATTTATTCTTTTTAAAAAGTGTATCCAAATCCATTCTGGGATGTATCTTCTGTGTTGAAAACTATACCTGATGATTCATATTGCATCAGAATAAAAACAAAGTTGGAAATAACTGTGTGTCCCATGATATGGAATTCTACTTGTAGCCTAAATTTGTCAATTTTCATATAAAATGAAACTTCATCTTCAGGCAAACTCAAACATAGGAAGCACTCTCAGACGCACCAACTTCTCTCTGGACATTTTAAAATAGAAAGAAGTGTTTTACTTGATAGTATATTATGGCTCAGATGTGAAAGGGTAAGATATTTTTCAGGTGATGTATCTGAATGGCTTTCTTGGCTGTGTCTGTTTCAGAGTAAGTAAGCATTGATAATGCTGCCTTTACACTAGAAAGCCACATTATCTGTTTCCTGTGGTGGTGTAACTTTTTATATAAATAGCAGTGGATACTATGGAGACCCTAGAGGTTATTGTTTGAACTGTAATTACTGCCTGGTCATTAGTAATTATTTCATGAGGTATTGCAGAGCATGTTCTTTGAGCACAAGATATTAAAATTAAAAAAAAAAAAAAAAGAAAAAAGAAACAACACTGCCCAGCAACTGCAATAGACCAGATCTTTTATTTTGGATTATTTGATTGTCAACATATTGACCTCAAAGGTCTGACTCATCAAGTCCACTTCCTATTTAATTAATATAGCAACATATATAATATAACGACATATATGATATGACTAGAAATTTTTCCAAGGTTCAGATTCCTAACTTTGATTACCTGGATTTGTTTTAATTATCAAAATGTTTCCATTACTGAAAGCTCACTAAACCTTTTTTTTTTACATGAATATTATGACAATTTACACTGAACAAATGAAAGAAAATATTTTTCTGTGTTGGCCTCCATGCATGTGTTCTATTTGAAGCATCTGTTTTTCAAATAATTAATGAATGTTAGAATTAATTATAATAAATTATTTATTTAAATCAGTATTGCTAATAAGGGAACGGGCTTGGCAAAACAATAAAAAAGGAAGAAATTATAACTTCCAGGACTTTGTTTTTTTTAGTCTAATCTCTTTGTGAAGAAAAGCAGGGTAACTGCTCACATGGCACAGTAGAAGAATTTCATTATGGAAAAGTCTGGGGTAGTTTTCAGTTTTAGGGTTAGATTTCTGGCTCGTGTAAGTCAAGACACTTTTATTTAAGTTTCAAGCCACCTAATAATAATAGATTGTTCATAAATCACTAGTGTGGTTTTCCCTTCTGACTTTCTAATTAAAAAGCCTTTATATGGTCAGAAGAAGGGACACGCGAACACACTTGGAGTAAATGGCATAAATCACAGAATATGCTGAGTTGCTACATAAAAGACTGTCACCAGTCCCAAACAAACTTAATAGGCTTTTGGGAATGAAGAAAGAGTATATAATTTTTGATGTTATAATAACTATTTCATATTTCAGTATGAGCGTGGCAAGAGTTTAAATTGTTGTTCTTCCAAGAAAGACAATTTTAGGATACCACATAGTTATGCAATGCATCCTCTGTGATGTTTGTCTGTCAATTGTACTATTGTCTACATATCTGACATAAAACACATTATGCCAAATAATACCTTTTGCATTACTACACAACAAATGTACTCTACTTTTCTACCTCTTCTAGGAATCTGCAGAACTTCTGTTACCTTATGCTATTTGCTAACACTATTAGGTACCATTTCTTTGGGATAATGGATCTGCCACTTTCAGGTCTGAGAAGTTTAAGTCTCTTCTGTAATGGATCAACTTAACAAATGGAAAAGGTGTAAAGCAGTGAGAATTATGTTACGAAAGTTATTAAGCTTGAACTGAGTTATCTTGAGCTCCTACAAAGTGAAGAACAGCTTCTGCAGGTATTGGGACTCATGAAGTGGCTTATTTTGATGCAGAGCAGCTTCCTTATCCTGTGGGCTGAGAAGTCCAAGAGCCACAGAAAGGAACAAATAGAGGTTGGAAGGGTGAGAAGAGGAAAGTATAAGTCTTTATGTTTAAAATGCTTGACTTGGAAATGCAGTTAAAAAAATATTGCAAATTAATTATCATAATTTATAGATGAACAACTGAATTCCTCAGAGAAGCATAATGAGAAGTGACTGCAGATGGTCAGTTAGCAGAGCTAACTGCTTTTAAATGCCTATACAACTTAATTCCTTGAGGAGGGAGAGTGAGCTTTTTTAGTCTGCCACTAGTAGCTGCAGCCAGTTTTTTGTTGTCTCTCTCTGAAAGAACAAATAAACTGTTGGGTGTTCCTGTTCCTTGACCAGTGATTGCATGCAAAGAGGGGGAAGCGTATAGGAAGTTCAAAAAGAGATAGTACTTTCATTATTTGAAAAGTACTAATGTAAAATGACCTCATTTGTGAAAGTAAAATGAATTGGTACTTCCAGGCAGGAGTAAAAGTCATGGAATCTGTTTTTGTATAAACATGCATACCTGCTTCTGTCCACATACACATAAATGTGTGTATCATTGTAAAGAGAGAGCTACAATTCTTTCTGTATTTTGTTGGAATTTCTTTGTAATGATGAGAAATAAGAGAATATCCAGAGTAAAGTGGCCTCAGTAATATTAATTTTACTTTGCTGACACTTGGATGTAATGTATAGTCTTTTCTTAAATAATCCTGTGCTGTGCTTTCTCCCCTTCACAGGATGTCCCCCTTTAAGAACTTTTACTTTTTGTCTTTTATCCTTCCCTCCCCTTCAGGGAAAGTCTCAGGCTTTTGAGTTCTGTCAAAGGCTCTAGTAGATTTCCTTAGTCCTCAACCGAACATATAAATGTTTCTTGCTGTGGTAACCAAGCCAAAACTTAACAAAAAAGTCTTGTGTTTCCACTTCAATGCTGGAAACCTTGGTACAAATTCATCAGTGAGTTTATGTTAGCATGCTGTGTATTATAAATCAAGGCATAAATCTTCAGTATTACAGTATGATGTATTGGTTAATGGCATGTTAAAATAAAGGTAGGACTCAGCCTAATTTTTTTTTAAATTACTGAAACAGAATTAGGATTTTGGGTGTCATTTTTAATTAGAATTAAATGCAGTGAGGGTCCAGAAAGGACTTTCTAATTTTTTTCAAATGCCACTAACCCAGTGTCTTATGCAGATATGGTGAATACTCACAGAAAGCAAATGGAGCACATGGGACTGAAATCCCATTTACTCTCTGCTTACCATAAGCTCATATTTAACACAGCTTCCTGTGGCTGATGCCTCCTCAAAATGTAAGGAGTAAAACATGAACAACCTGTCTTTTCCTAGTAACACAATAGCCTTCTAGCTGAATATTTTCCTCTTACAAGCTTAAATTACTTTATATTAAATGAGAACTGTCATGACACAGTAGCGTAATTGAGGCAGTGTGCTTAAAAAGGGGACATTACAAACACTTTTATTATCTTTTAAAATAATATCTCTTCAAAGAGATGAATTAAAATATATACATAATATTAAGACAGAACTGATGACAGAAGGCCATAAACTGTCATTGTATACTAAACATTGTAGTCAGTCCAAACAACCTCAAATTCAAATGTGGTGACAAGTTCTAAATCTCCAACTGTGAGACTAATATAGGAAAAGTACTTAGACATGGAAATAATTGAAAAATGCAGAATGAAAGAGTGTTTTCTTCCATGCAGCTAAATATATTTTGGTTGTCTAATTAATTTATTTAGCTATAGTCCATTGAGTAGGACTACATCAAATGTTTCAATCAAACCCTTTTTTTAACAGAAATTTAAATAAAAATTGATTTTTTTTCCCTAAATTTTACTAGCTGAGTTTCGTTTGTGTTGTGAGCTGTGGAACGTAGCAGATTATTACTCTTTTGTTCTTATATTCTAGAAGTTCTTATGTTGCTACTCTCTGAGAATGACCCTATTGTGTTTAACATTCTCTATTCATGTAAAAAACTGTTTTGGCTGTCAATGAACAGAAGAGGTAGTGTGTACACATCTTCCTCCCACTCAGGATGCTTGACAGCGTTCTCCAAATCTGCTGCTGGTTGTAGGAAGGACGATGCCTTTTGATGAGCCATGTTCCTTGAGGCCTCATTTGGTGGCACCTTGTTTTGGAATAGTCTGTGGCTGGTCAACCCCAACCTGCCCACATGAATTACAGTTTTGAAACTTTCTATAACCTACTTAAAACTGTTTGTTATGCAGGTGGAAGAACCCTAGTTTTCCCAACAGTTCCTTGTGGCGAAGCCATTCCCTGTGCTTGAGCATCAAACTCAGCTGGTCACACAGAGACAGCTACACAGTCATAGATGATACTAAGCTGTATAAATTCAGATGGAGGATGCAAGGTGGAAAAAGGCTTCAACATTTTAAAAAAAAACAATTGATACTTCTTGATGGCAAGAAAGTCATCCTAATACACAGTTATTTGGAGGCAGAGAATTAAGAAGACATAAAGTATCAAATGGAAGCAGAATAGGTGTGAGAGAGGGCAGAAGACCAGATCACAGGGCTAGGTACAAAGTGAAACTGAGGTTAAAAGGCAGTGAAAGAAGAGCTGGAGGAAACAAGCAATGAGGAGAAAAGTCTTTCAAGAAACCCTGTTTTAAATATTCAAATGTTCCTGATTTGACCACACCTGTGGCTACTCCTGTCCTTTTAGATCACTGCTTATTTGTTAATACAGCTCTTTTCTCAGGATGACTATGCTTCTCAGATCACAGTGATGTGCACTATAGTATATTAAACCATAAAAGGCACTGTGCACTCTAAGTTGAAAGAGATTTTCAAATGAAAAACCAAAATTTCAAGTTTTATATTAGCATCCCTCTGTACGCAAATCCAGTCAGACTCTGGAATACTTTGCTTTTCTTCCTGCTGTGGTCATCAGGCATATATTTCGGATTATTATTCATTCAGAGGAAATTGGCTGGTTAATGCAATTTTGGTCAAGAAGTAAAGATTTTTTGAAGAAGAAGTCTTGCAGATTTTCTTCAAGACATTCATATTCTAGACTAACCTGATGCCTAAAATCTCTTTTCATTCCCCAAGAGGCCAGCTTGTTACATTTGTGGTCACAGCACAAGAGAACTTGTATTGTAGGACCTGCCCCTATTTCTAGTTAGTGGATATGATTTTCAAAATGGATAATCTGAGTAACACAAGAAGACTGTAATAAGTGTTAAAGAAGTCATGCTTTGGACCTGACAGTTTAAAAAGTCTATAGAGTGTAGAGCACAACAAATGCTGCCACTATCTCAAAGTTAAATGGAGGGTCTAGAAATTTGTCATTATGCAGATTATGAAAATCTTGGTTTCAACATACCAGAAGCAGACAAGATTGTTCAATACCAAACAGAGTAGACAAGTCAGAGAGAATGTGAATTCATTTAGAGAGGATTTATTTGGTTTGTGTAATAGGGAGTGTAAAACAGTAAGAGCCCAGTTGCCTAGCTGTCACCTGCCTCCAGGGTACAATCAAACACTGCCAGTGAATCAATAGCCTGGGAAGATTTTTTTTATATAGCTGGAGTTTAACATGAAGCTGTAAGTGCCCCAGGTGGCAGACTCATTTGTTCATTAGTGACTTTTCACAATAAACAATTGTGGTTCTATGACATGACAACAGTAACTTACCAGGGTTGAATAAAAAAAGGAAAGAAATACCCAAATCCACAACTCTAAAGAAGATCTCTGAGAAAGTTCTATAAATCCTAAGAAACTCCAGTCAAGAGTATGGCAACAGAAGCAAATAGTGCAGCAAAAGCCTATTATGTTATGCAGTTGCAGCCTAGCTGATCTACTTGAGAATTTCCTCAAATTGCTTTTCATTAAAAACAGTCTGGTATCAATGCTCACATCACCCTGTGTGCTTCAGGCAGAGACTTAACTTTTACATTGTGTCTTTGTACTCCTTTTTTCCCTTTTCTTCACGCAAAGCCTATAAATGATCTGAAGGATGGATTGCAATGGGTGCTGTGTTGCTAATTTATGGAATCTGTGCCTTTTAGAGATTATTTTGTTGAAATTAGTGTAAGCACTGGTGATGCAAGATAAGAAGAAAGAGTATTAAACTGCTTGTGCATTTCTTCTGAAGTTTGAAAATCCTATTTAGAGACTAACTTTAACATGATTTAAGACTTCCAGCAGTGTTCCTGGAAGCACAAATAACTAAAGCTTGTAAGTTGTGAGAGAATGTATCTCAGCTTCCTATTTCTTTTAAGAAGTGTGGAATATCAGAGTGGAATTCAGATTTGACTGAATGTAAGGCTTTGGTTCTTGACATTTGCTGACTGTGTGCCAGCAGCATGATCACACCCTAAAATAACATAGTAAAAGACAGGGAAGAAGAATCTTTAAAACTGTTGTTATGGGGTTGAGTTTGCCTCTTTAATAACCAATACACGATCATCCTGAGTTTTGTCTTATTTTTCTTATTTTTTCAGTAAAACAACCAAGCATCAGCTAAGCATTTTCTAAATCCTTTTGTGTTCATCTAATGCCAATTATGCATTCTGCACAGCTTGTTCTGCTTGGTACCAAACTGTTCAGGTATCTCTGAACAGAACTTTATGGACCAGTTACATTATACAAGTAGTAAGCAAATGGTCACTAGTGCTAAAAGGCTGTATACAAATGCCATTTAGTACTAAATAATGCAGTATAAGAAGCTTGATCTGCTCTTCTTTGATAATTTTGTTACTTGCGGAAGGTAGGAGAGAAAGCCATTTCTCCTGTCCATCCATCAGTACCTTTTAGAAAAATCCATTTAAGAAATGTTGGGAAAATCTGACTGTCAGATGACTTACTTTTTTTTTTTTCCCTCCTTATTTTTCTGATGTGTCCCTACTGGTTTCAGTACAGTTTCATCATAAGTTGAATTTCAGGGTTTAGCCTGTGGCACAATGCCCAAAATCATAGTACAAGTGTGTCCTATATTCCGTTGTGTCTGTTCTTAGATTGTTCATTACAATGGTTTGTCTACTGAAGGAAGTGGTTGAAGTTTTAGCCAATATTTACTTTGGACACACTTCAGGAACATTTGAAATGTGTGTTTCATTTTAAGAATGAGAATAAAGAAGGTCCAGATGTCCGCCTCAATCCAAGATATTTTCATTAACTTCTTTGTTTTTTCCACTGACATTTGAAATGCTTATTTACTAAAACTTCAGCTAGAAAGGAGTGTAAGAGAGTGTATAATAATGGTATTTCTGACCGGTTTAACCTTTCAGGCATTTCAGCAAGATTTTATCAGTTTCAGTAATGATGGAATTTCTGAAAAAGGGAAGACTTTCATTTATCCTAGAACATAAAACAATCCTTAGGTTAAGGCATTTATCTTGAGGCATCACCACTTTAATGGGTATTATTAGTTGTTCTGAGCAAATAGCACTTCCTCTTCCAAGCTGGCATGTATTTGAAAAGTCCTCAGTCTTATACATAATATATATATATATATATATATATACACATATATATTTATATATATATATATATATATATGTTCCTACTGAGTTCCTACTGAGCCAGGCTTACACAGCATCAAAGCATTTTCTGTTCCTCATCCCACCAGTGAGGAAGCTGTTGGCACACAAGAAGTTGGAAAGGGGCACAGCCAGGACAGCTAACCCCAAATGATCCAAGGAATATCCCACACCATATGGTGCCATTCTCGGCATATAAAGTTAGGGGAAGGAGAAGGAAGAGGGTGAATGTTCGGAGTGGTGCCATTCGTCTTCCTAAGTTTGTCTTCCCATGTGTGATGGAGCCCTACTTTCCTGGGGATTGTTTGCCCATGGGAAGTAGTAAATGAATTTGTTGTTTTTCTTTGCTTGCATGTGCAGTTTATGCTTTGCCTGTTAAACAGTTTTTATCTCAAGCTACCAGTTTTTTCACTTGTACTCTTGCAGTTCTCTCCCCCATGGGAGGGGAAGTGCGTACAAGTGGCTGTGTGGGGCTGAGCTGCCAGTTGGGGTTAAACCATGATGGTGAGAAAATAAGTGAGAACAATGGAGGAAAACAGCCCTCTAGACACCAAGGTCAGTGAAGAAGGAGAGGGAAGAGGTGTTCTAGACACCAGAGTGGAGATTTCACATAGATCATAAAAAAGACCTGTTAATTCCCCTGCAGCTCATGGATAATCATGTCAGGAAAGATATCTGCTCTGTGGTTCATGGAGGACCACATGCAGCAGTAGAAGGATAAGCCCTGAAGAACTGCAGCCCATGGAAATGGTACATGTCAGACCGACACTACTCTGGACCAGGAATAAAGTGTGAGAAAAGTAGGGACAGAGAAAACGTATTATGAATTGACAGTAACTCCCATGCCCTCTGTGCTGCTTGGGAAAGGGAGGAGATAGAGGAGACGAGAGTGAGGGAGTGAAGGTGGGTCTGGGAACAAAGGGAAGTGGAGGTCTTTACTTTTGATTTGTTTCTCACTAACCTGCTGTACTTTTAATGGCAATAAATTAAATTTATCTTCCCCAAGTTGAGTCTGTTTTGCCCATGATGGTGACTGGTAAGTGATTTCCTTGTCCTTATCTCGACCCTCAAACTTTTAAATCTTATTTTCTCCCACTGTTCTGCTGAGAAAGTGGAAAGAAAGAGGAGCTGGGTGGGCATCTAGTGGCCAGCTAAGGCTGAGCCACCACAACCTCCCTCCTCTTTTCCTAGATTAAATAAACTTACACCCATCATTATTTTATTGTGGGTTGTTATCAATATTTTCTGACTTTTTCCCCTTTTCTTACTCCCACTAACTGAGTCACAGTTTTTCTGAAATGTCTTAACATGGCTTTTGACTCCAACTGAGTTTTTCCAGAGCTGATGAACTTCTGGGGTTTCCACCTGAGGACTAGATTTGCTGTATTCAGGACATCCTTACTCTTTATTAGTAGATTGACAGTAAACCTTCAGGTTCTTCTTTCCCCAGACAGTTGATATGTACCAACTTAAGGTGTTGGGGTTAAATACAATCTAAACCCTGAGAAATCTAGGTTGAATCTCAGTTTTACTACAAATCTTTGCTGTCTGAACCAGACAAGTCTTCTCATCTGGCTGACCTTTCTGCCTCAGTTCCACTCCTACATCTCTCAATTTATTATGGTCATTTAGACTGAAAGCTTTCCAGGTTGGGACTGATTGTGTATATGCAATGTCTAGTACAGGGCTGTGATTTAAGATGGCTTCAGTACTACTAATAAAAATAAATCATGTCATATTTACTTTCTTGGCATTCAGTGAAAATGCTGGTGTTTTTGCTGTTGATGGCTGAAAATGGCAAATAAAGGGACATACACCGATGAAATAATACCTTTCCACCATGCAAAAACACAGAAATATTTTGAAATCCTACATTTAGGATGTGTATTTCTAGAAGAATACCTTAAAAAATTAAAAAAATAAAGGTAGCATAATGTTTTATATAGTTTGGTTTAGCCAGGGAGTAAATGAGAAATGATAGAGATAACTTGGGCTGGACAGAATACTTCACATCTTCAAAGTGCTATGCCAGCTATAACTAATTAAACCTCACAGTAGGCAAAATATTTTTTCTTGGAAGTAAACCAAGAGTATTTAGATATGAATTAGATCAGAAGACAAACAAATTACAGGTCAGATAGTTCTAACAAATATCTTATTTTCTTCCTCCAGTTTGGCTGCTTGAAAAAAGCATTTATTTTATAATGGATGAAAAAATATTTGTGTCTTTCTAACACTTTCTGAATCTAAATTTTTCATTAAAAAGTCCTATTTTTCCCATAGTTTAAAATAAATCCTGCAAGAATTCTCTCCCATACATTCAAGTGTTAAAAATCCAAAACATAAGAGTGGGTGTCTTAACAGAGGTCTAAAGATTCATTATGCAAATGGACTGGTTTGGTAGCTAAGTCTATATCATGTTAACTTGGTCAGCACAGACCTGAAAAACAAGTTCACATTGACTTTGTAAGAATTTAAGCAACAGCAAAATGAACGATCTCACTTGCATTAGGAAAATGTGTAACTTTATTCATAGATGAGGAAAATGTAATTTCAGATTTAGATTTTATAAGAGCAAGAAAAGGACCAGAGGCAGCTGGACATTTAATAGACAGAATTACCTTAGGATTGAACCTTTTGAAGATAATTTAAGCTACTGTTTTAATCAATTACATTAATGTCGAGCAGCAACTTACGCTGGGTAGTATTAGGTTGTCACGTTTATTTTATTTTCCTCATATGACTATTCAAGGAAATACAGAATATTGGACAGTTTTTGCTGGAGTGACTGTGCAGTACGGAACAGTCAAGGTCTAACTAAGCAGAAAGGCTTCAGTCCTGAGTATTTTTCAACTTTTAAAAGTTTATTAAAGGTACTTCTCCTAACCTTCACTTCTTAATTTCTTGCCTAGAAAGATGTTATGCTGCAACCTATGAAGTTTTATGCTTGTATGGTTTCTCAAAATAGACTCAAAATCTTAACATTGGACACAAATATAGTGTGGTGGGACATTCAGGAAAAAATATTTCCCTGTATGCATTTTGCCTTTCTTTTTTTTTATTTTAAAGGGATATTCAAAACTAATATAGAATGTTCATTTCTGAAGCAGCTTTCTTGTGATGAGCTTTCAGATGTTCTTCATGATACATTTTCATTTCTGTGGAAAGTTCAGCAGTGAAACACTTTCTATGGTATCTTTGGCGAGTGTTTATGGAATGATACAAGAAAAAGAAACTGCCTTGGAATGCAGGGAGACTTGCAACAAAATACTGAAATTAGCAGCTGCAAAGCTGTGAATGCCAAAACACAGTTCCAAGAAATTAATTCCTAAGGTCTCCTAATTTTGCCAGCTGTGGGTAAATTAAATAAATAAATGAAAATGATGTTTTATGTCTTAGAGAATAAAAATGGTATGGAGCTCCTTACTCCTGAAACATATCATGACTTTATTTCTAATATCCTCACATTGATTTGTGTTTAAAAATTCAGTAATTTCACACTTTGAAATGTCTAGGGAATAAATTCTTCCTGAGGTAATTTTTCTCTGATTTGAGGTAACCCTTTTTATGACTCAGCAGTTTGTATTTAACTTTTTTTATTACATCTGAAAATGACGACTAAAAGATTTTTTGCTCTTTCTTAGAGTTTAGTCTTTGGAAATTTCTCGAATATTTAGAGGGTTCACAGTCCATCAAGCTAATTTAGCCTTATCCTTTATTAGACATACCTCACTTAGTTGATTTGAATTCAGAATGCTTAGAACAAAATATAAGGTGGGGAAACTGATAAACCACTAATTTGAATATACTGATTTGCTTACAGTGAAATGCAAGTTTCAGGCCTCTACTATCATTTTACATTGCTGTATCTTGGCTGGAACAAATGGTGAACTGTGTTCATGTAGCCCAGTTTGACTGTTCCTATCTGCCAACATCCAAACTATTTTCATGCCACTTCAGGAACATGTAGATTAATACTACATGTTTTATTGCATCACAGGGCTAGTTGGTGCAGGTGAATGTATGCATGCTTGTGTAGTTATTCATCTTAGCTGAAGACAGTACTTTTTTCAATACAATTTATAATGGAATCAAATTATAAGTACTATGAAATTAATCAGACCAGTGTAAGTGTTGAAACCATTTCTCCCAATAGCACACCCTCCAATGAAGTGAGAATGAAGAAAGCAATTTAAAACCTCTGCTATCTAGAGATATGCTTGTTGCCTTGAACAGCTGCAATAGCTTTCTCGTCTCCCTTGGCTTCCTCTTGAAACCCCAGTCCAGTTCAAGTGAGTCAAATTAATGTAGCCTGATTATTACATACACCCCCAACAGGCTATTTACATTTTGATTCACGTGACAGTGTTCTGTTCAAGTACTTCTCTCTACATGTTACTGAAAAACAATCTGTGCCATATGATAAAATAATACAAGTTATTTTTCCACTGAGAGCAACTAATAAGTCTTTCATCATTTTTTATTACTAGATCTTTATTGGAAAAAATAAATTCTGTGTACGTAAGTGCAATTTTACCTTATGTCTTAATATTTGTTTGTTAACAAAATATAATTGTCCTTTCCATCATTTTTGTTGAGCATATGGTAAGAGCTTCTGCCTGCCATCTTCTGAAAATGGAAAAGTCTTTGTTATAGTTTGAAAGTTGCAAAGGCAAGAGGGTATTTACCTCTAACAGTTTCAATTATTTTCCAGTGGAAGCAACTGAAATGAAAGTATGCTTGTCTGTGAAGAGAAAAAAAACATTCATTTTTGTCTTCTTCCACAAAAAAGAACCTAGCAACATGAGTTCAACTTCAGTTACAAGGAGCAAAATGGTTCACATAGCAAATTCCAAATGCAGGTTGAAGAAGTCAGGAATCCCATGAAGCTCAGAAGAAATGCAAAGTTCTGTACTTCTGGGGAAGAACAATTCAGTACATTAATATATGTTGGGAGGCAATATATGTTGGAAAGCAAGATTACCTGAAAAGGACCTGGAGGTAGGACAACAGGTAGAATGTGATCCAGGGATGTGCCCTTAATGCAAAGAAATCCAATGATATCCTGGACTGCATTAGACAAAGTATGGCCAACAGGTGATTCTGCCCCTTTATTCAGCATTGGTGAGACCACACTGGTAGTACTGTGTCCAGTTCTGGGCTCCTCAGTACAAGACAGACATGTGCATACAACACGAGAGAGAGAGAGTTCAACACAGGGACACAAGGATTCTTAAGGAAATGGAGCACCTCAGGGAAGGCTGAGAGAGCTGGAACCATTCAGCCTAGATAAAAGAAGGCTCAAGAGGGATCTCATCAATGTATGTAAAAACCTGAAGGGAGGGTGCAAAGAGAACAGAGCCAGTGGTGCCCAGTTAAAGGATCAATAAGCACAAACTGAAATGCAGGATATGCTGTCTGAACATCAGGAAACAATTTTTTTTTTACTTCGAGGGTAATAGAGTACTGGGAACAGGTTGCTAAGGCAGGTGTGGAGTCTTCATCCCTAGAGATACTAAAAATACAGGTCTGGGCCACCAGCTGTAAGTGGTCCTGCTTGACTAGGGGAGTTGGACCAAATGACCTTCAGAGAATCTTTCTAACTTTAAACATGAAATTCTGTGTTTCTGTACATACAGTCTGCATGAACTACAATCATGGTTGCATGGCTTAGAATCACAGTTCGTATTAATTTATGCCATAAAACTGTGTGCCATAAAATTATGTGTGGCTGTTTTCTTCTGTCCCAAACCTCATCATTACTGACATGAGAGCTCTACATAGATCTCAAATGATCCATGAACAAAAGTAAACTCTTGCAAATGCTGTGATCTCTAGAGGCAGATTAGGCTTCTATTGATTTAGTAGCAAGAATCTAATAGTATTAATGGCAATATGGAATCATTGACTAAGTAAGCATTCCTCTAATGATGTTAGGTACAATTAGACGAACTATCAAGGATCTTTTGACTATTATAACAGAAGAATTCATGAGTTTGTAGAAATTTGGAAAGTGCCTTCAAACAACTCTGCTTTGAATCATCCCATCACGTATATTCTTACAACATTTTTTTGGGGGGGGCAATGTTTATGCAGTGATATAAAATACCAGTCCAGAAATATGTTTTGGTGAGATATGATGTGTCATGTTGTGTGGGACTGACTTTTCTTTTTTGAATAAAATGATGACTCTTCTCATTGCTCTCCATATCTTCCTGAGAGAGGGAAGTAGAGAGGGAGGCACTGAGCTCCTCTTCCTGGTATCCAGTGATAGAACATGTGGGATTGTTTCAAAGCTGCATCAGGGGTTCAGACTGGACATTGTAATGCATTTCTTTACAGAAAGGGTGGTCAAACACTGAAACAGGCTTCCTAGAGAGGTGATCAATGCCCCAAACCTGTCAGTGTTTAAGAGGCATTTGGATAATGCCCCCAAAAACATGTAACTATTGGTCAGCCCTGAAGTTGTTGGGCAGTTGGACTAGATGATTGTTGTAGTTTCCTTCCAATTGAAATATTCTATTCTACTCCAATTTTCTTTAAAGTTGTCTCATCTGATTCTACTACGTTTTTGGATAAGTGGTTCCTAAAATAGCCAGTAAGATTGTTAAATAAAATAAAATGTAAGTTGTGTGGTCAGAGAAGGGACAGGATGTAGGTTTTTATACAATTTCTTTTGAGATGTATGCCAGTTTATGAAAAAGTTCTTGGGGAATGATACAGAATGACATTCTGTTCTTTATTACATGATATAAAATATCATTCAAGAGGTGGCTATATTTCATATGTTCCAGAAATGATCTTCATGTGTACACATAGGTCTTTATGTACCAAGGGTTTTTTTAAGATCTTCTTAATACAAGGCAGGTTCTTATATGCATTTCATTACTGTTTTATAAGGCAGCAAATAAAAAGAGACACATCAGAAAAGAAAAATGTTGTTTTGGATGAAACAGTCACCTGGGATTTGACACTTTGCTTGATTTCCTAATTTGCTGTAGTTTTTCTGCACAGGCTTGAATAAACCTAAGAGTATGAGATTCTCTACTTTAATTTTAGATATATACAACATGAATACATTGTTCCAGCTCCTGAAAGTAATTTCATTCAACGACAAATGCAAGAAGGTTGCCTTCTGGATGTACTTGTCTTTATTATCTACATTAAGAACAAATAAAATTAGCTAAAACTAGATATTTATTTTTTGAACGGCAAAAACTAGATGAAAGAAAGTGTACTTCAGTTTCCTTGGTACAGCTTTACTCATGGACAACACAACAAATAAACTGTTTAAGTCTTCTACTTTAAGAACTCCAGCTTCAGAATTTGAGACTTAAATTGTTAATAATTATTATTAAGACTACAACAATTACGTTAAAAATTAAGAATTATTATTGTTGTTTAGTAATGAGTTATTTCAAGGTTATTTTTTTCATGCATCAGAGCCTTGTTTTTCAAGCTTTACAAAGGTGAGCTTGAGTTCTGCAGAAAAATTCCCAGATTGGGAGAGCCAACCATAAACAAGCTCTGCAGTATTTCTTCTCTTCCATTTTCCCTGTACACTACATTCTACAAAGTAATATAAATGTGCAGACCCTACGTGCCAATATAAACTCACACTGATCGCTTTGCAGGCTTACAGCCAACATTTGTATTATCAACAGTAAGTATCATGGAGAGGCTGTGTGCAGTCATACTTCAAATTAGATTAAGAAATTAATACTTAATATGTCATGATTTATAATAGTGTATTTTCTTGACAACAGTGTTAGGCTAATTGTTTCAATTAGGTTGGAATTCATTGCTTGTTACTGGGAATTCATATTGATTAAGAGATTAGATACCAGAAAGTATGCAACAATTTTATTGCTTCCCAGCAGTAAAATAGATATGCCAATTTAAAGACTTTTCCAGTGCAACTCAGTATTTACAACACCTTTACACAAAATCTTGCATGCTCAGGGATTTTATTTGTCTGTGTTCATGGTCCCTGACTAAACAATATATTATGGAGGATTCATCAAATATTGAGTTTGAAGATAGGGATTATAAAATCATATAATTAAGAACTACTTAATATAAAGTGTATTGCTATTTTTAACTATGTCTGTCAAAGGTTCGTAAAAGATTTTTTATCCCTTAACCCAGTTACTATTAATTTACTATGTTATAGTTACTATGATATAAAAAGCCAGCATGTATAAGACCTTAGACAAACAGTTTCTTGAAGTGCTTTTTTATATCTCTTCCTCTGATTGTCTGACAGGCTCTTTAGGTCTATCTTGCCTGTTGGAGTTGTGCCTGTGTCTCTAATCCTATTTCTGATGAAGTCTAAGGAATAAAGAACAGGCATTGGTCTTTTTGTTCTTTCTTACACCTTATAGTTTTTGACTGGAATAAAAAAGAGTAGTGTTCATTTCGCTGGGACACTTCATAAGCCTTTTTTTATTTTTTTATTTTTTGTGCCCAGTCATCCCACTTAGTAGTAAAATAGTATATGCAGTGTCTTTCAGTGCTTGAATTTTTGATAGCTTTTGTACTTGGTGCTGGGGATTATTATTTGTGAGTGAAGAAAACCAGCTTAAGTTACTGTGTCTCATGTTCCATGGTGGAGGCTGGTACTGCAAAAGTTTCTCTTGTCTACCTGTGGGTTGTATGGCTGAAAAATATTCTTTGAAATTTTATTTTTCAAACCAAAGTCAAAACCTTCACTGCAGTAGAATGATGTAGAGCATCCCTTTCTTTGAGAAAAATATTCAAGTCTCTAATGTCATCTTCTCACTTTATGAAATGTCAAGTCACATCTTGACCTATTTCCTTTGGTTTATGTAGAATTCCCAGTACTGTGGGTCAGCACACCTTGCACATCCACATTTTGTACACAATTTCTCTCTGGAAGGAGACATTCATACGACAGTTTTTGGTGAGCCTTCTGCCAGTTTGGAAGCACCTGTGTTCTGAGAGGAAACTGCCTTTGAAGGGCAAGTGTAGCACTGTCCCCTTGGGAGAGGTAGGGCAGGAACAGGGACCCACTGTGAGCTGTTGACTAACAGATTGGAGCCTGTGAGAGGGCTCCTTTCCCCTTCCCTGCAATTACACAAGGCTGTGGGGCAAAACAAATCAGAGCCTGTGCCTTGGCCTAGGACCCTCTTACAAGTTATGTGACCTCCCAGGTGGGTGACGTGCCATGGCATTTCCTTCTCAGATAAGGCATTCACAGGACACCACTGATATTGGGGAATTCTTTGTGAGATGTCCAGAAGCAGTAGAAGTGCAGTCACAGTTGTTGCATAAGGAATATGCCATATTCTGGGAAGCCGTGTGAGTAGATCCTTGAGCTAAAAGCAAAGTATAAAACTTGATAGACCTGATTAAACCATTACCTTGTATCTTATAATAGGAGGACAAGAGAGCAGAATTTGATCTTTAAATGAATTATTTTTTTATTCAAGCTTGAGTAGAAGATGAGGAAATATCTTTACACAAATGTTGCTAAACATATTATTATTTGTTCTTAAAACCAAATCTCAAATCAAATAAAAATGAGTACTGTTATAAACTGCCAGTGAGAGAAAGTAGGAAATTCAGTCCAAATTATTTTTTTCCTTTGAGGATTCGGTGCTTGAAATGGTTACAGCTATGGACTCTTAATGACTTGCATGGGATATTGATTCAAATTGCTTTAAACATAGCGGGCAAAAAGCGATTACATTAAAGAAAATTAAATTTAAACACCATGACTCTTACTGCCAATGGGTGGAAGCTCTTATACGGCAAAGCAGAAAGTACATCATCCTTAGGGTTTCCAAATTTGCCAAGTGTAAAATTGACATTTGTGGCAGCTCTTGCATGCAATGGCACAGTTCTTTGCAATAGTTTACTGAGTGTACTATAGTAAATTATGAAATTAAACTCTGTGGAAGGTTTAGTGTCTTTGCCAGTGGGAAGCTGTTTACTATGTAATTCAAATGTATGGTAAATGTTAAAGGATTTTAATCTCTTTCATTGGAATAGAACCCCACAATTTAAAGAGGTGCTTTGCTTGCCTTTCTAGGCTGGGCAATTGCTTGTTGCACACTACATGTTTGACAGATGGTGTTTCCTCTAACTCTGAGGAAATAATTTCAAGTGTATGGGGTTATTTTAATAGGGAAATAAGCATTTTGGCACTCTATTAAAGAATACTGAAAATTTTCACAGAAAATAATGTCTTTCCACAGAATAAGACTATTACCTAAAAAATTTTTCTCCTTTTTTAGATCCTGTCAATACATTAAGGTCAAACTCTGTGCTTGAATCACCAGAGGGAGATTTTCCTGTAATGCATGAGTTCCTCTGTAAAACTGCTGAAGCCATAGCTACAGATCCCCAAGACTTCTCAGGAAAAAAAAATATACGTAAGAGTTAAAGTGTTGGATAAATAAAAATGTTCAATGAAGGGAAAAGTCTTCATAGAGAAGTAGGCCTCTAACTCACCAGAAAGACTGGAAATATGTAAACTAACTGAACAAGCTACATGCAGTCTGCAAGATAAACCTGACCTTGCTCTGTAGGTTGAGTATATATGAACTAAACACCTGTAGCTCGCTGTCTCCCTTCACATCGATACATCCCAGCTGTATCTTCCTTGTGGAAAAGGAAATGAAAAAAGCTAGAGTCAGACTGCATCAAGATTAAAGGTTTCAGAAATACTCCAAGGATGCTTATACAGTCAGTGAGATCCTTAGTGACTGGAGAGGTTCATAAAGGGTGTCTTTCCCAAGCTGTGACCCATCCAGGTGCATCAGCATTTCCAATGGATAGTTGTTAAGGTTAGGGGGATACCAGATTTTTTAATGAAAACACAGAGGATCCTGAAGATAAATTGTAATATGGATAGACTTAAAGAAAATTTCTGTTATCATGTTTTGAAATGTATAAGCTATCTTTTTTTAACTGACATCATTTTAGAATCAGCTTAATTTTACTTCAGCATTAAATTGTGCTTTGTTGCCGTGTTTGTTTGGCAAAGAACTGATTCACTTTTTGAGGTCGCTGGATTGCTATCAAAATGTCAGATGCCATGACCAGTCCAGGAACAGGGAGACCTTTCCTCAACAGGGCTGCAACAGCTAGGTTGTCAGATGATATCCTTGGTTTTACAGAAGACTTGCTCATGACAAATGCTGACTACTGTCTCTCTAGTAAAAAAAAAAAAAAAGAAATTAAGAGAGGACACAAGACTGCAAATTCACTTTTGAATACTCTTTAAAGTAGTTAGTTTACCACATCAAAAAGAGCTATTCATAACTACCATGAAGAGAGTGGATTGGCCAGTGACTGGAGAGTGTTTCATGGAGTCTACATAGATATTAGTAAAATTTAACTCAAGAATAGTTGCTGTTTGATTGTTTGAGGGGTCTCAAGCTTGGTCCTGGCCCGGAATGACCAGGGCAGTTTCAAACTAAATCTGGGCTCAGGGAAGGACCTAACACAGTCAGGGACCATCTCCAACAGACAGTTTTGCTGTTGGCATCTGAATGTTAGTATATTTTTTTCTTAATAATATTATCTTAATTCTTATATAATATTATCTTCCCCTCATGCTTCAAATGAGTATAGCAGTAAACAATTTTTTTAGAGATTGTGTGTTTGAGCTTCTCTGGAAATATGGACTCTGAGCTAGACTATTTGTATGTATGAATTAAATATTTCAGTGTCTAATACAGACCATACACTGATCTCAACAAATTATTTCTGAAACTTGGCTAAGGGCTTCAGTTATGCAAGTAAAGGTAAGACATCATTTTTTAATTTGGCCTATTCTGTGGTAGTGTGAAAAATACAGTGTGATTGAACATCCAGGGAAAGACACTAACAAAATCTTAGATACTTTTGCAAACTAATTGAGTAACCAGGTCCTCTTACACAGAACATATCACAGACATGAATGACTTCTAACTGCATTCAACTTCCTCTTTATATTATTTAAAAATATTTATCTTTCTTCAGAGAACTCAGAGGACAAAAACAATTGGAAATGTGAATGTTCTTTTAAAACTCTTATGTTGGCAGGCGCATTTATTTTAACTGTAACTTTGAGCCCTTATCAGCAGGTTTATATATTAAAGAAACAAACAGAATTCTTCTGATTGTAGTGTAAGCTCTTTCCTAGCTCAGTGTGTGAGTACAAATTTGTTGGAAAGCTAAAAAAGTTGCCTTAATTAATCCCTTAGAGAATAATTAGCAGAGCTGAAGATATAAAATTTAAACCTCCCAGGTGGGTTTTTGCATAACAGTCTCGAAGAGCACTAATAAAAGTACTACACTTTTCCTAAGAACTAATGCACTTGTAAAACGACCAGAGCATAAAATATTTTTGTAATAATCATGAGAGTGAAGCAAGAAAAGCGTTTAAATAAATACTACTTGTCAAGGAGAATAGATTCTTAGAATGGTTCTCTCCCTTTCTCCTCTGTTAACATTTCTAGTTGTTATGCTTTATGACTCTGCTTTACAAGGCATGATCATTTTTTACTGTTTGCCTGTTTGGTTTTCAGAGACAGTGAATTGAATTAACATTTGCACAGATGTGTGTGTTGGATTTAAGTGAGGCTACTAACATACTCAAAGTTAATCTGAGTGGTTTCAAAACTTAGGTCAAAAAAGTATAAGTGTCAAATAAAAAAAAAGTTTAATTTGGTTACTATTTTTAAGACAGCTTTTTATTAAATTGAAATTTCCAACAGAAAATACAAGATTAAAAAAAAAATAAAACAAACCAAAACAACAAAAACCCCACCCACAACTATCAATGATACTTCCTTTTGGATTTTGGAAACATCAGACAAAAAAAAACCAAAAACACAGATCTCTTTTAGCTATATTTGACTTGAAGAATTTGCAAAGACAACAAAAACATGCCTTGACCTTCTCTAATAAGAAGAAAGGTTGCATAATAAGAGCACAGTAGAGGAACAAAACAATTAGACACATTTACCAGACATAGCAGTCCAAATATTTGTCTACTTAGGTACACTTACCTATGGAATGAAGAAAAAGATGTGTGCAACATAAGTCTGGCAATGAAGATGAAAGTAAGCAAGGATGCTAATTTGACACTTGTGGGATTTTCTTGTCCCTCTGTTTAACCAATGTAGGACTTCCTTCTCCCAGACTCGTCCTGACAGTTGGCCATCTCCCTGTGTGATGCCCTGCAGAATTCAAGTGTTTCTTTGACAGTGGCCACAGCCTCACAGGAACTACTGGCACTGTGGGAGAATGTAAAGGCTCATTGACCTTCAGCTCTTTTTCCCAGCCTCTCAAGTAGAATGTAGTGTAATCCAAGACAAATGACCAACAGACTTTGGAAAATATATTCAGCAACATTATAACTTTCTTTTAAAGCATTCAAATGATTAATTGTTAAATGTTATTTGTTGAATGGCTCCCAGTTCTGACAGTATCTTCAAACACCTCTTTTACTCTAGCATTCAGGTATCTTTTCTTAAGCAGCCAGAGCAAAGACATTTGAAGACATTAGATGCTGCTGCTGTGTATACAAGGATGAGAAATTACCGTGGAGGCCAGAAGCACGTTTAGAAGTAAATAAAGGAGGAAGAAAGCAATCTCAAAAAGTACAGGAATTTAGAAGTATAGAAAGTTTCAGGATATGTTATATACTTTCTGTCTGTCAGACACATGACATGTAATAAGATGGCAGAGGTGGATGTGTGTGTATTTTGACTCTCAAAACATCCAGTTGTGTAAAGAAGCAGTGGTTTTTGTATTGTCTGATACAATTAAAATTTGCTGCTCCAAATTAGCTTTGAAGAATAAAAGCTGACATTTTTACTAATTTATTTTCAAGGATGGGCTATTCATATCAAGTAAGAGAATGGAATTTTAAGTAGAAAAGTGATGTTTATCAAGCAAAGTAACACTAGAGAGAAACTGCTTACCATGAATTATGCTGTATGAACAGTTATAACATTAATGCTTTTGCAGTTTTGAGTGGAAGCTATCTTCTACAGTTTGTGAGCTGCACACTTGAGATTTAATTGGATGTATTATTTTGGGACGCTGGACTCACCCTTTTAGTTTTTTGTGTTTTTTTTTTTTTAATTTTTCTTTACTCTGGATCTGAAAAATTAATTCCTTAGAATGGTAAAAAGAGAACTAGATAAAAAATGTGGCTAAATTTTAGCCATCAAAGATTAATTTACATGGATTGATAGCAGATCTGATTAATTTCATATTATTGTATCAAGAAAGTATATTTCATAAATAAAAGCTGCTTCTTTCAAGTGAAATTGGAAATGTTGTTAAAACTTGCAGCTCAGAGATACTGTGTTTTCAAAAGGAAGCAGTTAAGACAGCATGTGCAAATGGTTTGGATATTCAACATCTTCCAGGGTACCCTTCGTACTTGTTTAAGCCTTTGCAAAAGGCGTATCTAAAACTGTCAGGGTGTCTCAGTAAGCTTTTATTAAGTTCTGTGAGACTTCATATAACTACTTTTAAACAAATCATATGTTTTGGACATCATCTTGTTTCTGAATATGCCTGCTCAGCTTCAAGTGTTATGGCTGGTAACCATGCATGCAGAAATAGCAGGCAAAAGAGAGGCTCTAAAGAACTCCACCCTGGGGTTATTCCTGCAAATGTAAAATATGCCTGTGCTGTATTAGTCTGCATCAGCAGTTTCTGCAGACAAGACAGTCTAAGTAATGACATAAAGACTGGTAATTATGGGCAACTGAGTCATATCCTTCCAATGTAAACTGACCTTAAGCTTCCTCTGACTGAAGTTCATGCACTAAGACATGAGGTGGCACAACATGAGGTCATGCGGTATGTGACCCCATTCCCTTATGCATTATCTCTGCATAGACTGCAAAATAATGTTGTATGAGGAATATTTATAATGACTGGGTATGATGAGTGTGGGTTTGAGATTGCAGGAGTGACTACCACATGGTACACTATTTCCTGAAGGTGTGCTGAACTTGCAAAAAGTGTACATTAGTTAAAATATACTGCAATAGTTCTGGGTAGTCAAATTTTTGTACTTCTCTGTACTGATTTGCTCAAGGAGAAAACCAAAACCAAAACATTTGACCAGGGACAAGTTATATACTTTTCCTGAGAGATACTCTTCCAGCAGCACAGTGCTAGCTAATGCACTGATATTGATTCGTGGATCTACTGCATTGTTTTGTAATTTTAAGATGCTTTGACAGGTGTTACAGGTCAAGGATTTGTCTGTTATCTGGCAAAGATGGATATAGATTACACAAATAGAAGTTTTTTAAGTTCCCTACTGTTCTCCTTCATAAATGATTCTTATTACCTTTTCATTTAAGGTCTTAGAGGTGCAGGATTTTGCTGCCAAAAAAAAAAAAAAACCCAAAACAATCCCCTTAGGCAGTAGAAGTAAGGGGGTGATTTTTTAATGCCATGAATCTCTAGTGAGGTGCTGCTGAGTTCTATATCATCATTAATTAGCATTCCTTGGCCTGCTTTGGCAATGGCAGTAATAATGGCTAAACACAGAAATATCCAAAGTCTGGGGTCGTATTACTGCCACAGCAGCAGTAGAAACAGCAACAGCAGGCTATTAAAAGTTTTCAGGATTTGCTGAGAGACTGCAGAAGGGACAAGAGCAAACACCTCTACTTTCTTCCCAGTCACATTTTGACTAAATTTGTCCTAAGTAATAATAAAACAAGCCAGTGAGCAGTAAGATTGACTCTTGTTTGTGGATGTCTGTGTTTATAACAGGGATGTTGCCTCTCAAGGTTCTGCTTTGTAACAATCATCCTCAGAGATCAAGCTTAGATGTGGTTTCTGGGGAGGGTACACACCAAGGTTACTTCTCAACAGACAGTGGGGAGAAGACAGCTTAGCTGTGGGGATGCAAGCTATACTGTGACAGGGCATTAAAATAGGATATGACCCATTTTATATCTGGTACGTATGAAGCCTCAGAAGGTACCAAACTGCATAGGGATCGTTTGGGCTATTCCATGCACTGCCAGTTACTTCTCTCCATTAGGCTTTGCTATAAAGGTTCATTCTGCCTTTTCTAGCTAAGGCAACATAAAGGGCTGAAGCTCGTTCAGAGGTGAGGGAAAGGAAGACATAACCACTACTTTTATTCTTTGTTTTACCCCCTGTTTTGGAGATCCATGGACATCTCCAGCCTGTATAATGACTCTTGCTCTGCATGGCAGTAGCCTTAAGTGCAAGAGGAGAAGAGGACAGAGAGCTGGTCATGCTGGCCTCTTACTTAAATAGTAACCTACTTCGGGTGGCAGTGTACTAGAATAAGACTTTCTGCCATTGTTGTCTTGCAGTGCTGAAAGTTCAGGGTAGAATACTACATGTATGACTGTGATGGGATGAGGTTTAACACAGTCAAGGTTTCCCTCAGTACTGAAAAAAAAAAGGAGAAATTTATGTATAATTACAAAAATGCATTGTTTCCTCACATTCTAGAGTCAAGCATATGAAGACTAGGATATGTCTCTAGCTTTGGTACAACTTGGACACATTAAATTTCTCTGTGTGGTTGTATATCATCTTTTCCACAGGATCCCTCTCTTCTCTGCTCAATATATCTGTACAGGTGAGAAATCAGATTGCCTATGTGAAAAACAATGCTGGAATTCCTTAACTTAGAAATTATTCAAGTTGCCAACATTCACCGTAAATTACTTAACTTTATAGTAGCATCCTTTGTACACACTCTTTATACATCTATTAAATACAGCAATCCTGCTTTAGAAATGGCTTTTAAAGTGATATAAATTAGATTTTCTTCACTTCTTTAAGTCCCACTCCCACTCTACCCACATCTTGAGGAGCCTTGCTTAGTATAAATGGCATGCTGAGGAGATATAGAAAGATGGAAATTAAGTAACCAACCTCTTTTATGTTACCTTCTTTCGGCTTTTAAGCATGTAAATTGTTATGAGACTATCTTTCACATCAGTAAAGTGGCTGTAATTAGATGTAAGTGACTGGAAACAAGCCTGAGTCACGGTTTCTTATACACTGCTTCTTAATTTGGCACACTTTCAAATTTATCTGATCATCACATCTAAACTTCGTATCATTACATCTAGACATTGCAAAAGAACTACAAAAAAGCCTGAGCCCTACATGGAGATTTCAACAGTGTTTGCGCTGAGCTATAAACAACTCCTCCCTTTCCAAGAGGTGCTAATTAGCTAGTGATGTGGCCTTGGTAATAGGGTCCAGATAATAGTTAGTGACCATATTTTAACAGTAAAAATAAATAAATTGTGAGGTATAAAACCGCAAGAAAATAGTTTGTCCTGAAAAAAAAAAAGTAAAGTGTTCTGCATTTCCAGCTGGTGTCACTGATCAGATTTTGCAAAACTGCTGATCACCTGAAATAAATAAATGCTAGTTTACCAAGAAATACATTTGCAGCATGGACACTAAAAGTATTTTCTTCCTAAAAACATATTTCAAAGGAAGGAGAACACAGTTAAAGTAGTATGAATTTGTGCTTTATAGAAAGAACTGTTTTACTAAAGTCTGATTCACTTAACAGCTCTCTCTCTTGCAATGGCATCAATAACATATTTTTTATAAACTGATTGTCTCACAAATGTCTATTTGATATTTTCTGCACTGTTGTAAGAAAGTCTACTGCTGACTTTTGCTGTGCTGGTGGAGCTACTAGTACAGTCTCCTAGAGACAGCCTCAGTGAATGATATGGGCTACAAAAGAGCTCCCCAAAGTCTTTGTGCTTTATTTAGGTCATTTAATTCTTCTGGTTATAGTGCATTCCTACAAATAAGTACACTGAGATGAGCAGATGTCACAATGGAGTGAGGGAAGTGGTTAAACTAGTTTTATTGCTAAGTAAAAAAAATAAATGCAGAGCAATGAAATTTTATTCTCCAGAGTTGTACTCTGTGGTGAAAAATTTGCAAACTTAGTTCATTAGCTGATGTCCACTTGATGTCTCTTTCTCTTTACTCAATTCTTGTTTCTTTAATGTAGGCTTTGCTTATAGAATGTCTGATGTATCCCATGTAAAAAGCAGAGAAGGTGGACAGCTGTGCATGTCTGGCAGCCCAAATGACCTTATTTGCCTATGGAAATGTTGTTGTCTCTCAGGACTTTACAGTTTAAAATTTTTGACCTAGCACATTTGAAATTTTATTTAGCAACCTAACTCATCCTTTTGTATCTCAGTCCAAGTTCTTGGTTCAATATTTGAAAATAAAACAGTGTACACATTGACTAAGCATAGTACTGAAGAACTTTAAAACAGAAACTCAACTTTAAGCAGATACATACATCCTTTCCAAACTGGAATAGTCCTGATTGACTTCAGTCTGTTTTACATTCGTTCTTGAGTGTGCTACTGTCTCAAATGCAGAAAAAAATATTTCTCCAACCAACTTTGTTGAAAGAGCAAATATGTAACTTGAAAAAAGCCCAAATACAGGTTCTTCAAAGTGCACCAAGACTTCTTTAAGTATTAATATTTATTAAAATCTGAATCCTTTTGGACTAAAAGTATGTTTAAAAGACACAATTTATCCTAATTCTTTTAGAAATGTTGAATTGTCTCTCAATGAGGGCAATGTGTTCACACTTTTGTGTTGAAGTGACTGTCTGAATTTTCTAGGTTCAGGCACTCATATTCTCTTTTAAGCCAGAGTCTGTCATTTGTTGATTTTAAAAGGGCATTTGGATAGTTTACTGACTCAGTTATAACTAAGTTAGACCAGTAGTACTCACCATTTTATGATCCCTAATCTCTCAAGCTAGTTGCAGTTTTTTTCTCTTTTGCCTCCGATAAGAGGTTTTAGGAAATGTATTGACTACATGCTACTTGCTTTGCAACACATGTAACAACTTCCTTCAAGTGTAATGTGAAGAACACAATAATGTAGTGGGCATCATGTGACAGGAGATTCAATTTTGCAGCTGCCTTTTAAGCGCATGAGGGAGAGCAGAGGAACTCTGAATTCAGCAGGCCCAGAGGTCTGTAATAGCTGTTAGAAAAAATGGTACAAATTAAAATTAGCTATGTTCCTTGCCAAGTGGTGAGGCATATTACTGCACATTAGTTAGGAAATTGATGACTGTATACATTAAAGGCTTCCCTTTAATTTCTATGTCTGTAGGCTGGTTTCACATTGGAGTAACTCTATTGTCTTGAGTGGAATAACATGTGATTTCCACTCATGCAATCTAACGTGGATGAGTATCACAAATAACATCTAAACAGCCCAGTCTTCTGGTACAAAAATGAGAACCTTCTTTGTGACAGTACAGCTGAACTACTATAGAACAACACTTAAAGTTATGACCTTTATTTGCTTATGAAACCCTTGCAAAATGAAAATCTTGCCTGAAAAGCAGGGCATTTCTGTACTGTTTTCCTCTTTAATTTGCTACAGCACAGGGCCACTTCTGGAAACAATACAGTGCTCTGGAAACTGAGATCTAAGCAACATAGGTTTTAAGAGAAGTAAATAGTTCCACTTTTCTTATATCTTTGCAAATACATATTCTAATAACAGAACAAGAGGGAGGCAGAGATCATGTCTTCCAGATGACAGCTTTCTGGATGGAATCTGAAGTCTAAGCACGAGAAAATTTTCATTAACATTCAGATTGCATGTCATTTTGATTCACACTCCCTAAGCAAGCTAATTTGGGCTGCAGCCAACCTTCTTACAGTGTGATGACAACACAACAAGCTTCACTGTCTCTCTTTCATTGCTAATGATTCCTTGAGTGACAGTTGTGGTCTCTGAGCTCGGCACGACACTTTACCCTGCAGCGACCTGCAGTGTCAGAGCTGCCTCTGCCCTTGGCCCCTGCTGAGCTTTCTGCAGCAAGGACATTCTACTATGTCAGGACAATTGCAAAAAAGGGGAAGGTCTGCTCAGGACTGTGCTTGGAGAATGGTATGCTTTCTGTGCATGTTGCTGTGGTATAAAAGCCACAGTGAGTAATTTGATCTGCTCCTGGTGCCTCCACCGTTTCACACTGAAAAAAAGGGTACAAAGCAAAAAAGTCTTCAACTCAGCCCTAGCTTGTTTGTGAAAATTGTATCTGTGATGTACTTCCCTCTTAAATGTTTTCAGTAATCCATCGTCTTAAATTCTATCAAAGGTTTTAGTCAAAATAGTCTCGATGGAGGCTTAATGTTGACCAAATACTGCAAATTATTAATTGTCACTTCAAGCCTTGTTAGCATGGCAAATATTTTATCCACTTGCTCTTGTGTATAGCTGCTGTCTGATCTGTTTCAATACCTTGCCTCGATGGTAGCAGTTTAGTTTGAGGCCCGTTCAGCTGTCTGTACGTAAAAGGATGGATATTCCAATAATCCTCAAACTGATGTTTATAAAACACAAAGAATGCTTTAGAAATCCTAAACAAGTTATTTCCCTATTGAGAAAAACTGGACATCACCTTATCAGGGTTTGGGGAATCTAAATGTATCTGTACGTTATAAAGAACTCTGTAAAATTATCCCTCAAGGGACTAAGTCTTACTGAAGGGCTGCTGCAATACCCTGAAGTCAATGAAAATGTATGGGCTGTTAATGATCTTTGGATTGATTATATGTATACAATATCCCTCCAAACTCCATTAATTTCATGGAATAGTACTGTAAATATGAAAAAATGAAGTCCCTAGAGCTGCATATGTCTATATGGGGGATAGATGCCTGCTTGAGCATTTTTTAACAGTGTTGAAAGTTTTTGTGACTTGAGGAGAGACTTGACTAGAGGTTCAGCAAAGGAGTGATGAAATAGGGAAAACGTTCACACTCATAGAATCTGTAAAAATGAAAAACACTTGTTTAGAAGTCTTGTCCTCGAAGTTTACATTTGTTGGGCTCTCTTTGAAGCCCAAATATGGCTTGTATACTAGTAAACCAAATGGTCCTTGGACTTATTCTCTGGCCCCAATAATAATTGCCTTATTAACACAGTCCATCCTATTTTACCTGAGCCATCTTCATATCCCTGTTAAGCATGGTCTTTGGGTCATGTTTAACTCACCACATTTGACAAAGAACAGAGTGGTTGAGGTGGTCCAAAGAACTGTGAAGAGACAGTCTAAAAAAATTGAATTCCAGTACTCTTATGGATCTTGGTACAATGGAATTTTCTTTGGTATATATGTGCATGTTTGTGTATACAGGCATGTAGAGATATGTATCAGTAAAAAGGTGAAAGTAATAAGGAAAATAAGGAAGGAGCTCAGTCAAGGTGAGGACACAGTGCATGACTTGGTTGAGTATGATGTCTGAGGGATCTCTTCTACTTGTTGGGGAGTGTGGAGAGGAAGGGGGCTGAGAATGGAAAATTTGACACGGAGAAGAGAGTTGTTCTTTAGAATTGTCTTTGTTCAAGAGATTTCCACAGATGGAAAGGACAGAGAAGAGATCATTGAGGGAAAATTCCATTTATGGGGTTTATTCTCTGCCATTCCTCAGGAGTAGAATTCCTGGGTAGAGATAATACCTCCTCACAGAGGCACTGTGAGGTCCTTGCTGGGAGAGCACAGCTTTGAAGTTATGTGCACGTGAAAGGTATTGATATAAAAGCACCTGGGGCTTTTATAGGCTGCACTGCCCTATTTTCTGCTGTGACTTTTGCAGTGTAGTTTAGGGTTTTTGTCTTTGGAAAAAAAAACTTCTCCTTAATACCTTAGCTGTGGTTTGGTCCTCTGGATACCTGCATGTATATCAATTCAAACAGGGAGTATCAGCCCTCCAGTGCCTGCAGAAGCATCACAAGCTTCTGATGTGCTGTCAATAATAGGCAGAAAACAAGACCATTTTTTCCTCCAGTCACTGCTACTATGAATTTCCCTAATAACATTGCTGGTTTTACAGGTTATAGACATCTTTAGTAGCAGTGTCTGTTTGCTTATAAAAGCAAGGGATTAAATATTATGCAGAACACCCATGCAAACTACCTGGGAGGTCCAGTGAAAGAGCTGAGGACTTGTATTTAAGTATAAAAATTCCTTGAGCACTGACTTTGTGAATGTGGGCAAGTGAAAGAACAGTGGAGACTCATCGAATAAGAACAGTGGAGAATCATCGTATATTATTTTTGCCATGTGGAGCACCGATTATGTTTCAAAACCTTTGCTTTTCCAAGAAAGAGTGTGCTGCCATCCTTCTTCCACCTTTGCTTCTTTTATATGTGTCATTAACAGCAGGATGTTTTGGCTTCATTATCTGGCATAAGAAGGTGGAACAGATCCAGTGTCAACACCCAGAGGCAGATTCAGCACCAAGAACTGCTACAATTTATAGTTCTTTCCAACACAAGGCAAGATCTGTGGAGCAGCTGATTAGACATTATATTTCAGACATAAAATACTACCCATAAAAATAGTCTGTTAATACTGAATGAAAGATATTGTTCTGCATGTAATAAGAAATTTTTTTTTATTTGCAGTTGAGGAAGGAAAGGCAGTACGGACTAAGTTGGACATTTCCACTGTTACTAGGCAGCATCATGATTTTTTCACAGATCTGCTAGGTAAAAGTGACTGTTCTTACTATATCTGGCCCTGCTCCAACCTTCACTGTGCAGTTTTCTTATTTATAATTGAGAGTTTAATTTTGCAGCTTCTTTAATTTCCCTTTTTGATGCAAATAAGCATAAGCCATTTCTGTGTGCACAAGAATTTTAGCATAATAAAAGCACTATGGTGAATCTCTAGTTACTGAACAGAGCACAGATTTCATCCATTTCATATCAGGATTTGAAGTCTAGATTACTTAAAAATGCATTTATTAAGCCTGACCTACTTTTTAATCTTCAGTATTTTGGTTTCCTTTGAATATAGGGTTTGTTTGCTCCTTCCTGTTCATACTCAGGTTACTTTAATCAATATAGGGAAATAACATTCATTTGTGGTAGGCAATATCCCTCAACAGACAATCCATGGGGCTGGGAACTCACAATTCCCCAATTCAAGTTTTATCTCTAATGCTGTCTTAGAAGGGTTGCCCAGCTTTTCTGCATTTTTCTGTTTGTAAGAGTTAGGTTTCACAGGCTTATATTTGCAGATGTGCTACAAAAAAACTAGCTGTGAGTGAAGCTTCTCATGTTTACCCTCTTCTCAAACCAGAAATGTGTGGAAACTGATTTACTGTTATCTGAAAATAGTAACAGATTTCATAAGTCTTACAGAAATTAATTACAGTATGAATGAGAGAAGTGCTAGAATTATTGAGAGAGGAAATTAATATTGGCAGTCCTTTACCTTCTCATTGAAATTGAAACAAAAGTAATAACCAAAAGTTATAATGTGTGACTAGAAAAAGAAAAACAGTAACCAAGATGAAAGAAAAGACAGTGATAACTATTTAAGGTGATGAAATACCAAAATAAAGGAAAAAAAAGAGAGATAATATTATTAGTTACTGCTAAATGTGATGTGGAAGCCAAGATAAACAAAATAGTGTGAAGGTCTGAAAGGTGTCTTAGACATTTGAGTAACAGGAAGATAGCACTTCTTAAACCAAATCTAGGCCCGTAAATTTTTAAGTACTATGAATTATATCACACTTGTCTAAAGACTGAAAGACTCTTATTGATGTTCCTGAATCCCACAGTGCCAGTAGCTGATGCAATGTTATTTCTCCTCTGCTGGAGAATCATGACAGAATAGTAGTCGTTACTAGTAATGAACAGATGGAGAAAACATTTTTGGAAATTAGTTTTTGAAAAAATATATCCATAATGCCTCTATTATAAGATCTGAGGTTCACCTCAGAAGTGTAGAAACTTAAGAAAAGTAAATTTCAAATTCACACACACAAACATTTGTTGAAATCATATTCTAGAGTCTTAGACCCAGATCACCATGTATGTGTTTAGTATGATCATATACGTATTTAACATATAATTCCATTATTATCCTTGAAATCAGAGATGATATTAGAGAAGGAACAAGAGAGCCTTACCTTGTTCCTGAGCTTCACTACAGATATTTGTCACTAGCTCAAGTTTCTGTGTCTTACATATACACCTCGGTGCTTCCAAATATCTGACTTCTGGGAAAAACAAATGCTCAGAAGCTTCCTGAGAGGATGCACTACTGTCAGAGCAAATTGGATTTGAAAGAAACCTGAATTCAAGTAATTCAATTTTCCCTTAAGGTCAATAAGGAAAAGTGGACTCAGATCTGAGGAATATGCTGAACCTCAACTCCCTTCTCAGAATTTGTTACTTAGGGAAAGGTCAGTTGTGGTGCAGTGGTGCACTTTTATGCAATGGCATTAGTGTTGTGTAAAGCGCTGTTCTTTTTGTAAAAAACAAAAAACAAAACAAAAAAAAACCAATATTAAGCTTCAAGACTGTTGACCAAATACCCTTAAAGAATGAATTCATAACTTTGAAATATAATAACAATGCAGATGAGTGTTTTCAAATATACCATATATATATAAAGACTAACTGTGGGTATTCTCAAAAAAATAATTTGAGTATCAGTTATGTTGTGCATACTGTCTGAATACATTCTTTACTCAACACTGCTGTTTTATTGCTCATGAATTTTGGAAGCATCATACCCCAAAAAAATTATTGACGATACTTGGTATGCAAAATGGTATGCAAAAAAAGTATTGAGAAGTCTTTGCTATATGTTTCTGTTTTATTTTGTTTTCCATGTTTCCAACAGTTATTAACTATGTGGGCTGCGGTGCCTGGGATTTTAGATGGTGATAGCTGAGAAGAGTTTGTTCTTAGCCTTGCATTTATTGGCTGTCAACGGTGTTCACCATGTGAGAGCACTATCTGCCTTATTTCCACCGTTCTGTTGGTGAGCATTCAATGGCCTGTGGATCAGAAACAGTGATGCCAACTGTTAACCACATCTACTTTTCTAGCTGTTGCTCCTTGTTCCTCCCTGAAAAGAAGACTTTATTTGAATCTCTGCTTGACAGGAGCAAGCCAAGAAATTAAGTTAAAGCTTTGTGGTGCTGCTGCAGAAGTAAAATTATACTTTCTTTAGATATAGGGATAGCTCTTGCCCTCATA
This sequence comes from Sclerurus mexicanus, assembly GCA_013396755.1. Classification (NCBI taxonomy): domain Eukaryota; kingdom Metazoa; phylum Chordata; class Aves; order Passeriformes; family Furnariidae; genus Sclerurus; species Sclerurus mexicanus. The sequence goes on from VWZF01005780.1 coordinate 150,535, forward strand.
GGCACATTTGCTTCCATAAAAGAAGATCTGCAGTGAAAAAATGCAAGGTTTAGCTATCATGTTGAGATATAAAACCTAATATGGGACATATGTAGAACAAGAAAGAGGTTACACTGCAGTGCATACATTTAAATAGACTGAAACTTCATTCTTGTGAAACTGCTGTTCATTGGGGCTGCACGATAACAACATATGCAACCATCAAAGCACTTCTCAGCTTGCTCATTCTGACACAGGGTATGTGGCAAAGATGCAATCTGGTCCATAGTAAAAGTCAATGTATTTGCTAGGGTGCAGACATAGCAGTTTGGTTATGACTGCATGCTTCATTGTTCACAGAAGAAATGTGTCAAGTGTGATTGCATTCTTCATGCCTACTGTGATGCTTTCAATACTTGAAATAAATTATTTTTTACAGTCTTATAATAGAATGCCTTTTTATATTTTAACATAGAATGATAAAGTTTTGTTCTTTGTATTATTATTTTATAGCTATGAGTGAATTTTGAAAAAGACAGCTGTGTGTTTATTGCAGCAGGAGAAAATCCTAAGCATTTATAGGACATGATGCTGCAATTGAGTGCTAATTAGCAACCAAAATTCTTCATTCTGATGACTAGAAATTTATTTCACAATGACCCTGATGAGGTGACATAGTTCCTGGAAAAGTGACTTTGTTGGCATCTGATACATTTTCTATGCCAGTAAAACAGAACTTTGTTTTAAACTCTTTTTTAGAATTGTTCCTGAACCAGTAATTTTGCAGCTTTCTTTCTACATTTATGACTGAGATGAATCAGTCACGTGCTGCATATAAACAAGTGGAAAAGACGAGTTTGTCCAGGTTGTATCAGAGAGAACACCAGGGAGTATATATGTGCTAAACTAATGGAAGCAGATTGCTCTTAAACTTAAAAACAATGTACCATTAAGGGCAGAATTAGAGCCCTGCTTGCATGCACATACTTTGTTGCGGTTTTAAGAAATCCTTCAGTGTTTATGTCAGGACCTTGAGATTGATTGATAGTTTATTTGCTTTCTCTCATGCCAATAAATTAATGCTAATAGTAATTTTGATGCCTTGAAAACTCATTTTTCTGAAGATGCAACCTCTTGAGAATTTAGAACCTTGGAACCTGTATTGTTGTCAGGCATTTGTATTATTTCATATTAATCAGGAACTGAACAGCATAATTTTGTAGTTTCTTTTACAAAGTGATATAGGATATATCAGCTTAATTTTGTATATTTTATCTCTTTGTCCATTCGCTACAAGACCTATGTGATCTTTACTTTAAAGGAATAATCTCTATTTTGCACAGATGAAGCTTTTTTGATATTTTTTTGCATATACTGAGTAGTTCTCAGTACTTGTGAGTTAGCAACTTTGATTCTTGCTCCCTAGACTATCACAATACAGCAGCAGAAGCCAGGCTAGTGGAAAAGGATGTTATTACTTATCTGAAAGGTGACTTGAAAGGATTGTATCAGTGAAAGGCAGAAAATGGAAAGTTGTATTGGGAAGCTTCTTTCACAAACAGGATAATATATAGACTTTGTTTAAGAGATGAGTAAACAGAGTAGTTGCTCTCTTTGTGTCACTGAAGGGAACAGCAAGAAGAGGAAGAAAAGTTAGTTCTGTGACAGTGTAATTCATCCAGTATGCAAACAGAAAGAAACAGCTGTACGTATCTTCTTATTTTTTCCTGGAATTCATCACTCTTTCTGGTACCACCCTTTGATTTTTGTTAGAAACCTGTGTGGGAAACTTAATTTTAATTTTTTTCTCAAGAATAGAATAGGGATGGTTAAAGGTTCTGCTCAGCAGAATATGCACTAGACTTCAAGAGTGATCCTGTTCAGTGATCCTGTTCTTTTCATGCTTGGGTGGTACAGAAACACACTGAATTTACCCATAGCATGTCAGTGGTCTCCCAAAGGAGAAAAGAGAATGCTGGGGAGAGAGCTCCCCTGTTGCTTACTTGCAGGATGAGAGGATCTACAGAAATATCCACCCAGGACATAAAGCAAGACTATACCATATAATCCTCCTAAGATCTAATATGCGGTCAATACTGTGAAAGGGAGAAGGATTTAGTAGATTGATAACTCTTATTTCTCAAAACACTGCCATCTTGGAAAGATTGTAAAGGGCAAACGTAAAGTAATCAATCTGCTGCCATGTGCTGCAGTAGTACTTCATTCTTTCCTCAGGGCCATGCTGAAAGTCGCAGTCTCAACCTCAATAAAATTCAAAATAGATTGCTCTAATAGGAATATAACCTTCCTTTCTAAGAAACTATTCACAGATTCAGGAGAATGTCCTGGAGGTTTGGAAAGCTTCCTTTCTAAAGATTTTTCTGCTTTGCAATGGTATGCTAAGGAATATCAGAGCAGAAGGTTCAGGCTGTAAACTAGGAGTTTGTAATCTCCAAGTAGACTAAAACCTTATTTGTATAAATGTGTCCAGAAAGGAAGAGGAAAAATCAAACTAAACAAAAACATATAAACTATTTTTAAACATTAAGGCAACTAGCAATAATAATGTTCCAGAAGCTGTGTCTAGCTTTAGCTTCCACTTGCTCAGAATCTATGTCTGATCAATGACTAACACTGCTAAGCGTTGGAAACCTCATTTGCAACAGCACCACTGTGAAGGAACTAGAACAAAAAGGAGAGCTTAGAAGACAGTGGAATTTATGCTTTAAACTTTGACTTCTGGTTGACTTTTTGGGTCACTTTATCTTAATCTAGTATTGAAGTCACAATTTGTTAATAGCAATAAAATACCTCCTTTGTTATTAATGATGATTTATTGCAAACAAGTTATGTTGCATCTATGCCAGTGAGGAAACACATGCCAGGGAAGCAGAAAGCTAATTTGCAGTCAAACAGGTTAATTTAAACTACGGTAACTGGAATGGTGTTGTGTTCTTTACTCTTGCTTGCTGATTATGAAGAGCTCTACAACCAAGACTGAAAGAGCCCAGCACTTCTGCTATGGCCCACATCTTCATGCCTTAATTCCTCCCTCATCTGAATTAAACTCTGGAGAGATACATTACTGAAAAGAAACTGAGAAGCATGGTTTTCATGGGTCAACTAATTCCTTAGGCTCATATTTCTAAGGGAAAATCACCTATTTAAAAATAATAATAAAAAAAGGATATCTGATATTGTTTTAAGGAGGTATATTAAAGTGCTGGATAAAAGACGCATCTTTGATCAACGTGTATCAAAGATGCTATAAAGGTTAGCCAGATAGAGGGGTTAAACCATCACATTTTGCAGTACTAGTACACTTCTCCCTCAAAAGGCCTTGCATTCATTATTCCTTCACAAGGGAGCTTCTCCAGTGACTGTGACTGCGACTGCCACTGTAATTCTTAATTATGACCTGAAAGAAAAGGGAATAGTGAGGAAAACCCTAACTCTATATGCTTTTTCTGAAAATGTCATAACTCTTAAAAAGAGCTCTGGCATGAGTGTGTGTATGTGTCCACACATCTTCAAGGAACTTCCCTTTCACTGAGTTGATCCAGAGCATTAATTATTCTAATCCTCTCTCACCCCCTGAAAATCAACCATGAATTAAATGCCTTTGTAGAAGTACTTTCCCTATGGGTTGACTTTGGTTGGTAATTTATTGAATTTAAAAAGAGTAAAGATAGAAAGAAATCAATATAAACATTCTGTCAGGCAGCCAGATATTCTGTGCCACTAATGAAATTTGGTTTAGAAAAAACCCTGGTATGCTCATTAAAGGTATAGTCTGCCCTGATCCTGCTTAGAGGGAGCCTGTATGAGACATGCTAATCTAGACACTACCAATTTCCAACATAAACTATTTTATGATTCTGTGCTCCTATGATTTTGAGTCAATCTTATCCTATGTGGTCACGCAGAATTTGATGGTAGCTGATTCAGGATTTTTCAGGTGGGTAAAAATCTTCATGTCAAACAGCAACAGGATAATTTTATCTTTTATCACAAATTAAAAAATAAATCAGAAAACTTTATACCTCTGGTAGGATTTCTTAGAAGTAATAATGTTTTTTATTTGGACTTCTATAACATGAGGCATTCTCTCTATTGGTATAAATCTCTAATGCCTCCTCAAAGACTTTTGAATCCTTGGCCTTTGCATTATCCTGTGGCAATGAGTCAACTGCAAGGTCAGATCAACAAGCTTAGGACTAGTGGGAACTGAAAGAAAAAGGCAGAGAAAGGAGAGGGAAAGGAGAGGGAAGGGGNGAAAGGAAAGGAAAGGAAAGGAAAGGAAAGGAAAGGAAAGGAAAGGAAAGGAAAGGAAAGGAAAGGAAAGGAAAGGAAAGGAAAGGAAAGGAAAGGAAAGGAAAGGAAAGGAAGAAAACATCATATCATGTAACTTCATTAGTTCACATTTATTTATTTATCAAATAAATCAGTAAAAATTACAGTAACAAAATTATCATGATCACTTGTTCAGTTATATATTAGGTCTGACAGATAATAATTATTTTCAAAAAGATTCAAATATCTTTGTGAGTTCCGTAGCTTGCGCTAGTCCACTGAACTTCTTAAAGAAGAAGAATCCATGTTCTAATATAGTCATTAAAAATATTCTATGGTCTGGTAGACTTTCTATACTTCTGAGGCAAATCTTTAAGTCTTGCTACAGTTGAAGGAGCTTTTTTAAGTTATGTGAAATATGGATGTAGTATTTACACATAATATATCTTTAGTAAAAAATAAGCTTTTTAAAATTCAATAAAAGGAAAACGGATAAAATTAAAATAGAACAGGTGAAAACCTGAAAGCCAGAAGCAGTTACAGCAGTTTAAAGCAGCCTTTGCTATATTTTTGGAATTTTGTGATAACTTTAAAAGGAACTATGGATTTGCCAAGAAAAACTCCAAAGCATCTGTTTACATGCTTACTGATTATTTTAAGCCATTACATGTTTTGTTTTCTTTTAAATTACTTCTACATATAAATATGCAAAGTAGTGTTGGACACAGTGTTATAGGCTGAAGACAAATAGATTGACATACAGCTAAACATTAAAATAAGACTTTGCTTCCAGGGAAAATATGTAACTTCTGATGCTTACTCAAATCTTTTATGCTCTCATACCAGTGAAAAAAAATAATTACCAGACATTTTCTTATCTTAGACATACAACTCGTGTCAAAAATGCTTAAAATATAAACAGGAAAATGAGAAATGTGATATGCATTACAAAAATTTTTCTACCCAGTAGCAAAACCTGGAGGAACCACCCAGAAGGCTGGAACAAATACCAAAAAAGTAGAATGTAAAATATAATAATTTTTTTTCCTCTCTTGTCATCCTGTGTATGGGATCACTGTTTTATTATTACAAAGTTCAGACTTGCGGTCCTAGTTCTCAAGTTTCACGTCAGCTAGAATTTAAATGCTAGTGGTGCTGTCGGGAATGAATGCGCTGTGTCAGCGAGGGCACAGCAAACGTATAGAGTGAGAATAGGGCTCTCCCCTCCTTTACTTGCCACTTGCTACACCTAGGAACTCCTTCAGGCCCCCAGTTCAAGAAGGCCACTGAAAGACTGCAATTCCACAGAAGGCACCAAGATATTTGGGAGGCTGAAGCATTTATCCTGTGAGGAGAACCTGGAAGTGCTCAACTTGCACAGCCTGGAGCAGAGAGGGCTTTAGGGGGACCTGACAGGAGCTACCCAGTGCCAATGGGAAGGATATCAAGGAGGCAAGTATTTAGTGAAATGTGTAGCAGGAGAATAAGAGTCAGTCATAAATTGAATTAAGGGGAGTTTCTGACTGTAAGTACAGAAAAACCTTCACTATGAGGGTGGTTACACAAGGGACCAGGTAACTCAAGGAGCTCCAGGACCTCTGCTCTCAGAGATCTCCAGAACACAACTCAACAGTGCTCTAGGCAGTGTGGGCTGAATTTGGTGCTAAACTTGCCTTGAGGAAACACTTGAACTAGTTGACTTTCCAATGTCCCTCCCAACATGAATAGTCCTCTGCCTATCTGCTTCTAGGACCTGCTGATTCTTTCAGGATGACTGAAAAGTGTACTGTTATAGTTTGCATAATACTTCCTTAATGCATTTAGTCCCTGGAGTAAGAAACATAATTCAGGTTTCCCCCCAGTCCCTTGGGGTTACTCTGTACTCTTGAGGCAATTGGACACTTGTCCCAAAAGGCATATTATGATAATTATGTAATTTAATCAGTGACTTAATGCAGATTTTCACATTGATTTGCATAAGAAATCATGGTTCTTCTTGACTTCCTATTGTGTAGTTTTAATATTGCTATTTTATCTCACCTCATTGTGTTCAATTTCTATGTTGTGGAAGCAGAGAAGCCTAAGACCAGATATTATGGAATCTCCTGAGTGAATTGCGATTTTGCAAGAGACTGTAAACTTCCTAGCACAGCCCTTTGTCACTTTAGCCAATTAAAAGAATTGTTTTGGTGACAGCCACTAAAAGGTGGTGACACAGGTTTTACCACTGGGTTTTGCAAGGGTCCTCTGGGAGCAGAGAAACAATGATACTTGGAACAGCAGCAAACCTCACACTTACCAAATGCTAAATCCATATGTCAGAAAAGTGGCAGCATTAGTTTAATGAGGCTATGATTTTCACAGCCTAACAGGGATTTAAACACTGGATTTTTCTCACTTCAGTTTTGGAAATAATGGAATTATTTTTGTTGAAAGTTTTCAGTAGCACTGCTTTTGAGAGTCTGTGGGATATCTTCGAATACTTCAAGTGCAAAAAGTAGGAACCAAATCCCAGGATTTTACAATGAGAAGTTTTAGTCAGTATAAGCAATATTGACTTCCACCTTAATGATTAAAGACGTGATGTGTCAGAAGATGGCATTCAATTATATGCAATACTGTTTCAGAGTCTTTCATCAGTTAAATATATGTAAGAACACTGTAGGAGACTTCTCCGCTGTGGGTTTTACATTTGCTTCTGACAATTTCAATTGTTAATGTTAATTACAAATTTTCTTTTCACTGACAGTCTAAGTCTATACTGGATTAGAACTTTGTTATGATAGGTGTTTTAGGGCCCAAATAATGCATTAGGTGAAAGAAAGTGAAAATAAGGTGGGGCAGATCAGGATAGGATAACATGAGATCAAGAACATTTATTTTGGTGACTGTCTCACCAGAGAGGCATAGTCTCAGTGAAAGAATTTTAGCCTTAATTAGGGCATTGTCAGTGGAATAGTTACTGTCCTAATCAGGGACTGTGGCAGGCAAGTGGTTTGTTAGGCAAGTTGCAAAAGATACACAGTGCATAATAAAGTCACTAGAGACCAGACAATGTATTGATGATGATCCCAATGCTCTTTCCAATGCTGTCCTTTTGGGGCTTATTCCTCTGATAAATGTGCTCCTAACTGTTTAACTATGACCTTTGAGTGCCGGTGTTAACATACAACATATTTCCATTTGATGTCAGGATAGCATAAAGAGTCTTACCAGAAGAGTGTTATTATTTTTTGTCATCTGCAGGATCCCTTCCAACTCAGCATATTCTGCTTTCTGTGATTCTGTGAATATTAATGCCTTTGACCTAGTCAATGCCAATGACTCTAAATGTCAAGTGGTTTATGTCCTGACCACTTGGACTCAGTTTTACAAGCTGTTATATGCTGTATTTCAATTTAGGAAGAGTGTAGAAATCTCACAGCAACAGAAAAAAACCAAACAAACAAACAAACTGAAAAAAACAAAAACAGACAAAACCCCCAAACATTAAAATTCTTCCAATGTCCATAGCAATAGTATTTCTTATCATATGGTTTCCTTAAGCAGAACTGTCTGAGTGCACCATGATTCTGGGGAGCAACAGACAGTATTTGTCTTCTACTTAAGGCTTCCTGAGATTTTTTTTTAAGTAGATCTCCTTACAACTGAGCTCTCTAATAGCCTAATGTAGCCAGAGCTTGCTTAACAACTTGAGGCTATAAAGGATCTACAGTGAGACCTGGGCAGACTTGATCAATGGGATAAGGACAACTGCCTGTGGTTCAATAAGGTAAAGTGTCAGGTCCTGCATTTGGGTCCCAGCAACACCATGCAGTGTTACCGGTCAGGGGAGGAGTGGCTGGAAAGCTGTTTGACAGAAAGGGACTTGGTGGTGTTGGTTGACAGCCAGCTCAATACAAGCCAGCAGGGTGCCCCGATGACCAAGAAGGACAGTGGCCTCTTGGCCTATATCAAGAATACGGTAGCCAGCAGAACCAAGGAAGTCTGTCTGCACTTGGCATTGGTGAAGCCACAGCTCGAGTACTGCATTCACTTTTGGGGTTTTCCCTTTAAGGAGTACAGTTGAGGTGCTGGAGCATGTCCAGAGGAAGGCAACAAGGCTCATGAAAGGATTAGAGAACTTGTTATGAGGAAAGGCTGAGGGAGCTGGCTTGTTTAGTTTGAGAAGAAGAGGCTTCGGAAAACCTCATCGCTCTCCACAACTACCTGAAAGGAGGTTGTAGTGAGGCTGAGGCTGATGTCTTCTGCCAAGCCTGAAGTGAGAGGACAAGAGACAATGACCTTAAACTGTGACAGGGAAGATTTAAATTACATATTAGAAAATTTTTTTCACTATTAGGGTGATTAAGCATTAGAATTAGATTAGGCCAGGGAGGAGGTGGAGTCACCGTCCCTGGAGGAGTTTAAAGGCTGATACGGTTGATATGGTTTGGTGCTTTAAGGTATGCAGTGGTAGCATTTGGTTGATGATTTGGCTTGATGATCTTAAAGGTCTCTTCCAACTTTGACAATTCTATTATTCTATGATTCTAACATACATTAATAATGATAATTTCAGCAAGTGCAGTGATGAGAAAACTCGGCTAGTAATATGTGCCAAGGAGAGTGGATTCATGCCCCTTTTCATCTGAGTACAATTATTCTACAGCTACCACTGTTCTGCATAGTGCTTACACAACTGAGTTACAGGTAACATCGGTGATAGACAATTCTATCTTCTTGTGAAATTGTAGAATTGCATAAGATTTATTCTTCATGACTCTGACAGAGTAAACAAGATAAAATGCAGATTCTTAGGCTACTGATGCAAAGTTTACACAGTGTTCCTGAAACAAAAAATTATGTAAGTTAAAAAAATACCATAGGAAATACAATTTGCATGTATATTTTTTCCCCCAGTCTTCCTTCTTGGTGAATTCTTGATTTCTTCTGGTTTTATTTACCTTTTCTTACCTTTTTTTTGTTTCCTTTGTTGGTGTCAGACCCTTATTTTTTATAGGTTTAGGTGTTCTTAATCTAACAATAGATATTGCCATCTTGGTTGACATTGAGAATACTACTAATTAATTTCTAACTTTGCTACTGTATTACAATTCTTAGCTTATCCATACCTTATCCATGCCTTATCCATACTACACTGGATTAAGAAGGAGCATAGGTAGGGTGGACTCAGCAGAATGGGTCTGTTTTTAACCTGATAATGTTGCCATGAATGTTCCACATCTTCCCCTTCTTACATAGTAGGGATGGATATTTGTTAGGAACGAAGAATTTACTTCAGGAAATTTGTGGCCTTGAAGGCACATGAGTCACAGATCTTCGCCTCTCATATCCCATTTTATGACTTGCTACTCATCAGATTAAGACATTTCAGGAGTTCACGTTTATTTTAGAGTGACAATATACATGTCAAAGTATTTCAGATAGGATCATTGATCTTAAGTGGGAATATGGTCACATGGAATATCATTATCCTCTGGACAAGAATGAGTGAATTGAGGTGGACTTCTTTAATCCATGAAAATCCAAGAACATTGAGCTACTTTGCCTTCCTTTATTTCTGAAGTTATTCCATGTCTTTCTTATTTCATTAGGGGCTTCTTCCCCCCACCCTGTTTTCTCAGCGCTGCATTAATAAAACTGCTGCTTGACCTTCTGTCTTGTTGCTGAGACCTGTGGGAAATCAGTAAATTGCTTAGCATGACAGCAGACCATACACTAACACAGAGGAAACCCCAAGTGAAATAAATTCAGCATACCTAGCTTCTGATACCTGACCTGGCCTACATCCATCAAAGATGATGCGTAGAGAGTGCGGTCTTGAAGACAGATGCATCCAAGCTGGTGGAATAATTTTAGGAACAATTCTTCTGAGATAAATGACACCAAAGACTGAATGACAAACCATATGTTGTTGGGATTATGGAAGGCAGAGAAGGAACTGGGAGCCACCTTTCTATATTGGGGAACTTGTACTACTAGCAGTTTGGAGCTGAGAAACATGACATGGAAGTAGGTGAATCTTACTCAGACTGATATTATCAAAGGCAATAGTGTGGATGGGTCTAGAAGTCATGGTCCAAATCCAGCATCCACACAAAGAAAAATGTCCAGAGAAATTTTCACATTGAGATGGGTTCAGAAAAAGCTACAAGGACTATCTGGCATCCAGAAAACATGTCTTTATTGTGAGAGACTGAGAAAATCCAGTCTGTTTAATTCATCCTCCTAGGGTTTGAAAAGTAACTTATTAAGGGTCTACAAGTGTTTTCTCTACTATTGTAAATCTCTCCTCTTGACATGTAAGTATTGCACCTAGGAAATCAAAAGTATTTGTGTCAAACAAGATGAAACATTTCTCATCTAGGACATCTCTTTAAAACAGGGAAATGGTAGGGCCAAATCTAACATCTGGCTATCTGACAGTAGAAACAGTTCAAACTGAAGTAACTTCAAGCTTGTCAACACTGGAAATGTAATGTTTTTCAATCAAAGTCGGCTCAGTCAATTCCTAAAGATTGTGTTCTAAGTTAAGCAGAAGCAATTCAGGATTGGTAGGTCAAATCTTAGATGGCTAAAAAATGACACTTTAATGTCATCATTACAAGCACATAATTGATAAATAATCAACATGTTTATTTCAATTTACTAGATGAAAGTACAAAGTACTAGAAGCAATGATCTGTCAACAGACCACTACCTGCCCCTGCTTGTGAATCACCCATAGGTGGTCCCATGAAGACCTCCCCATTAAATAGTAATTAAAAAGTAAAATAAATAAAATTAATTAATAAAAGTAGTGTATGGTGGAAGCAGAGGAAGAAAAATTAAGCCCTGTATTATCTTCAGAGTTAGTGGTCAGATAGACCTTATCACAGAAAGTGACAGCCTCACCCACTCTGATTGACAGACAGTTACTATTTACATGCAGCTTGTTTCTGCCTGGTGAAAAAGCTGGCATGTGGTTGTGATGGTCTTCTAGTGGCTCAGTTGCTAAGAGGTAGGAGGATTTGCTTTGATGCAGCTAATAAACAGCTGTTTACACAGCATGTTTGCACAGCATGTTTGCACATGCTTTAATAGGATCACTTTGCCTATTTGGGTTTTTTCTCCTAGTAGTTTCATAGTGTTAACATCTGTCAAGCAACAAATAACAATACCTGAAATATATTAATATTAATGATGATGTTATTTTCATCATGAGAAGGATATGAAAGTACATCTCATATAACCCTTTGTGTTTTAATACCTTTTCATATTTGAGGAACTTTACTTATTCTTGTTGTGATTTTTTCACCTATAAGTATTTATGAATAATTTTATCCCTCAACTCAAAAGCAGAGTTGTAAACTTTGAATGGTTTCATGATTTCTTAAGTCTTGAGGCCAAAAGTGCTGTCATGATTGTGCTGTCATACCTAGTATAATGCAAGCAACACAATTTCATTAGTATGCCTTCTGAGTGATCTAAAGCATATCCTTTCAGAAAGGTACAACCAATCTGGTATGAAAGGTCTCAAAAGAGAACAAGAACACTGTATCCATAACAAATTGTTCCTGTGCTTAATCACACTTGAAATTTAAAAATGTGCGTCTTAACTGTAGTTCGAATTTAGCTCTGCTTTCAGTCACTGATGCTTTTTAATGCCTTGATTTGAGGATAATAAGAGTATATGGTATCTGGCAATACAGTTGGAGGTACATCATAACATTTTTATGCATCTTTCTGGCATTGTTTAGTAAGTTTTAGAATTATAAGAGCTCTCATCTACAGATTTGCTTGGAGTTCTAGTGCATCTATACATTCTCTGTGGACAGTGGGTCACTAAAATGTTATCTGGATGTCTTATGCAAACACTTCACCAACATCATTTTGGTAGTATTATTTCTCATGAACAGTGTGTCCTCTGGCCAATATTTATTTGTTGTATGTCAAGTAGAAATGTGCACTGATTGCATTAGCTCTTGCCCATTTGGAGCTTTACATGAGCAGTTTAACAATACTCCTGCTTCAATGACTTTGATATAAAAGCCTGATTCTGTAATTCTCTGCTACTAATGGATACAGAAACCAACAATGCAGATGTTCTCTTGAAAATAGCTAACAGTAGTGATTTAATAATGTACACAGTGAAATTGTAAAATTATCTTACTCTTCTGTAACTTTTACAGTTTTCCTTTTACAGCTTTTACAACTTTTACAGATGACAGACCTAAAGTAAGCAAAACAACAGCTCTTTCCAGTCTTCATATGAAAGCTCCACTTTTTATTCATGTAGCTTCTCTACATTTTGATTTTTAGACCAGCTACCACTTTCTTCCCATAACTTTACTAAACTGAAATTTATGAATTACTAAAGAGAAAAGAATTTTTAAAAAAAAAAATGGAAAAGAAATTTTGATTGTAATAGGAAGGGATTTAATTAAAAACAATACATACATGCACATATATATACACTCACTAATCTAAAAATGGATTAAATTTTAGTTTTTTTCTCAATCTTTTCTCTTTCCCCAATCCCATCATTCAGTTTAAAGATAAAGATCCCTGGAATTATAATTAATACCATTTTCCCCAGCATATCCCTTACTTATGTACTTATTAACTCTGAAATAAGCATTTCTGGTGACTTTAGCCTTATTCATTCCGGGACACCTAGACTGGTGGTCCTTACCAGCTGGTTATATCCAGCTTTCAGGCTTTTTGGCATCTCAGCAATCTCTAAAAGGTAAATGTATCTTTTATTCCAACAGACTTCTCATAAACATATGAAGTTATTTTTCAGGGTTTTTTTTATATCCAGGTTCCAATATCAGGAGTCTCATACATTGCTGCAGGTCATTTTACATATTACTATACAGCAATTCATAAGTACAGTGAAAAATTTATTAGGCAGGAGTAGGGACTTGTCTACACTTTAAAGTTAGTTTGAATTAATTTTTGGATTAGAGTAAGGTGTGAATTGTAAGTGTGATAACTATTTCTGTCCATGTGCTGACAAGTGGGAGTATGAGGAGTCTGAATATTTGGCCTCAGTATTTCCTGCAAAAGGTTTTATGATAAAAGTATGATGAGGTATAAAGAACTTGTAAAGAACGGCTACACTTTGAATCAGCACCAAGATGTTATTATCTGTTTTATTTTAAAAAGTATCTTATGGCTAAAAGGATGTAATACAAACCTCAAGTTATTGCAAGATGGACATATGTTTCAACAGTACATTTAGCTGATGTCTGTGTCCTGTAACAAAGACAGCATGCGATTGAAATTATGTAGACCTTATAGTTATTACTCTGGGATAAATCATAAATCAGCATAGAAATGATGCATAAAGGAAGAATTATTTTTATTATTATTTTTAATTTTATATCAAAAGAAGTACCAAAGAGATGTGTTTTGCAGGACACTTAAATTTAATATTTTGTACATGAGTAATACATTATGATGGTGCAGCTTTACCCTACTTCTCTGCTTTGGATTGAAGCTTGTGGAGTTAAAAACCTTCCATTTCTAGGCTCAGTATAAAGGTCAGGCAATATGATAATGACATGCAGCAGAATCACATCAGAAGTACTACTTTTAACAGTTCAATTGCTGGTAGGTTTTTCAGTTTCCTTTATTACTTGGTTTCTGGAAGCATAGCTCAACATTTCACAGTTTTTTATCGTGCTCTCACTGGCTTGGATGTCTCTGGTAACTTTAAAGAACACAATATAATTACAAGAATCTTGAATAATCAGTCAGCTTTAAATAGCAATGCAACCTGGGCTAATCAGGGGGAAATAAATGTCTTTCAGGAAGATCTTCAATGAGCACTATGTTGTGTTCAAAGTGGGGCTCTGATTCTAGCTTCAGTGAAGTCTGGCAGGAGCTGGGAGCACCTCAGTGATCCTCTGCAGCTTCAAGTTATCAGCTCTGGCAAGTCCCTTACCAATGCTAGCTGCATCCCCTCCTTGCTGAGCTCGCCCAGTATGGTGGGTCCTGCTGTATAAGGGAAAACATCACCTGCAAGGAGAGAAGAGTGGCTGCTGAGGAGGGCAGAGCACTCCTGTGTTCTGCTGGGTATGGTAGCTCCAATACCCAAATGCAAAACCTTTACTCCATGATGCCGTATGACTCTGGGTTTACAGTGAGCTCAAACTAAGTTGGGACGCAATACCGCAAAGCTGGCATGGTAGAGAGTCAAGACACTGTTGGCTGCAGACGTATCCTGGATTTTTGGAGAACAGCATCCATGGAGATAACAACTTCATAGTGCAGTGGGAATAATAGCAAAAGTGACCTAGTATGTTTGCCCTGAGTTTGTCTAGCTCCCAACTTCAGGCATTTGTCTCAGGTATAATGCAGTCTGCTTTTATACGCCAGTAGTAGTCACCTGAATAAAGACCCTATCAGGAATCACAACATTCAAAAATTACAGCAAAAACTACCAGACTGTCTTGCAGAGTGCTGCTTCCACATGTCTTGGTGTTAGTCTTAGCTGTTTGTAAAATTTTGCTAAAAAATATATAGCAAATAATCTCTGAGTCTTGGGTAGTCAGGCTGTGCACTTCAAGGTGACATTGCATTGTGTGTAGAGTTTTGGAGTGTCTTCATTAAAGGTATATTTGGCTATGAGAGGAGCCTTTCAGAAAATATGATGACTGGGTAAATTGCAAAATACTGCCTGTGTCTACTCAACCTGCTGTGAGCAAGAGTAATCCAAGGAGAAAGTTGTCTTTCCTAGTTTCCTAGAAGCTAAAGAACTAATGAGTCAATTTTCATTTGTGTTTCTCTTCTCTGTCTAAATTGACTGAACTTACTTTTTACTGATATTGTACAATAAATTTCAAAATAATCACATTTTGCTACAGCATTTAGTGTCAAGTACTTTTCTGCACAGCGCAGCCTCTGTTTTTGTAAAAACTATGTCCCTAGCCACCTGGCAGCTCATTCGCAATTCATGTGCATTTAGTTACAGCTGGCACAAAAAGCAGAGTTTTCCAAGGACAGTCTGCAGACTTGCCCAGTGGAAATTATAACCTCTATGAAATTGTTTTGTCATCAAATTTTGTTTTTTCAGGCTTGTTTGGTCAGATCACGGCCTTGGGTAGAAGTACTGAAGCCACTGAGCTGCCAGGGTGATATGTCTAACTAGGATTACATTGAAGGTAGCAAAAGAGCTGTTAAATGGGACAGACAATTCCTTCTGTTGAATCCATTACATGGTCAACACTTAGGACATTCAGTGATTCACACAGAGACACAATGCCCATCCCCCAGCTTTTGGTTTTAGATTTCTAAACAAAGAGTTATTGTGGTTTGTTGGTGGTTTGGAGTTGGTTGGGTTTTTGGTTTTGTTTTTTTTTCCAACTGCAGAAGTTTTAATGATAATTAAAATGTATCTGGGGGTGTAGCTTAAGAAACTTCAATCCCTGAGCATGTGCCAGAACGTTAGGAAAGGTGTTAAACCAGTACAGAATATCAATCTCTAAAATAGCATATATAATGTGGTCAAATATAATGACAATTTCTTTAAAAAATACAAAAAAAACCCCTTATGGCCAAAGATTCTGACCTTGTCAAATTTAGTAATGTTTTTCTTCAGGACTGTAATGGAAGTAATTCTGTCAGGCTGCCAGAAGAGTGAAGCTGTTGCACAGGAAGGTGAAATGATTTTTACAGACCAGTCTGGGAGAACAGTGGCATCAGGAGGAACAGAATAGAGGCCTTTAGAGCTTCAGGTAAGTGTCCCAGCATTTCAGTGACAGAGATTTTCCACAGTCCTGACTGCCACAGGAGCACTCAGGAGGTAAGAGCCTGTGATGTGGAAACCTCAATGTGTTAATGTCTCATTAATTACCTAAAAGTATCAACCAATATCTACCACATTCTGCCACAAGTATCTTCTTACAATATACAGACTTAAACTAACTGATATTTTAATGTTTAGGTTACTTGTACTGTTTTGTATTTTAACATGAGATGAGAACAATGTGGGTATGAAGTTGGGTGATATGAATATATGATTTGTCGATCAGAAAGTTCTCAAACTTGTACAAATTGGTCCAGCTGCAGGGTCTAAGTGTTGTTTTGTTCATGCTGATATTCTGAAATTATTAAATGAATAGATAAAGTAGAACTTGAACTTACATTAATGACTTGCAGTCAGTGGGGAGTGTAAATTTGTGTTACTCACTTGTGTTGCTCACTTGCTAGACAGTATGAGTAAAAGTAGCACACAGGCTATAGATTGTGAAAGAGGCTGCATTTACAAAGAGAGAGATGAAAGGAAGTTCTTAGTATTTCATAAATCAGAGAATAGGACTAAATCAAATTAATGGAATAAGAAAGCAGTCCCACTTCTGTAGGTTTCTTTGCTCATGCTGCAGTGTTATAGTAATCATGACAGTTTATAGAACTGAAAATTAGAGTGAAAAACTGCAATGGAATGCATTTTCAAAAAGAGGCCTATATGAAATTCTAAAATCAACCTGAAGTTTGAGAATGAGCAAAGGAAAGGTAGATTTCCTGCAAATTTCTAGTAAGGCATTGTTCTGACACTTCTCCCATGCAGGGAGTACTCTAAAAATCCCATTATGCAATTATGTGATTTGCTTTGTGCCTCAGTATAAAGAGCTTCAAATTAACAAACGCCCAAATTAGCAAAAAATAACCATTCCAAACAATATTTCAAATAGAAAGAATCTTTTCAGCTGGGTGTTGAATTTTTTTTAATTTGAAATGATGACTATATTGTATTGCTAAAACTTGTCTCAATACTGCATATGAACACTCGATGTGACTTTTTTACACCCAGTATATTTAGATATCATTTTAAAAACTCTCTCTGCATCAATTTTTCTGCTTGGTTGCATAGACGTAAACCAGAAGTAACACAGCTGAAATTAACCAAGCTCCAATTCTGTAAAGTCAAGGTAGAAGACAGAAGAATTAGATTATGGATTCTCTTTCTCCTCCATTTTATAATACAGTAAAACCATTGCAAAGCTATTTGATTAACTGGAAATCTATGTAATTTATATGAATATGAATAGAGAGTAGACAATTTGGTTTTTATTTTCAATAACCATCATAACTGTGGCCTTATGTCTTACTATATAAAACATATGCTTTTCATAACTCCTGTCCATACAGAACTGGCATACATAAATTGCAGATTTCAGCTCCAGTAGACGTGGGCCTCTATTATATAGGTGACTACCACAAATTCAGGGCTATGATTTGCAGTCAGGTCCTTAAATTTAAGTACTGACATGTTCACTGGATGCTCAAGTTCTCATTGAAGTTATTGGAAAAATAGTCAGCTGGATCAGTGGATCCTAAAGAGTTACTCAGCCAAGCAGCCATCAGATATCTATGCTAGATCTGTGCTGAGAAATTTAAGTATGTGCCTGTCAGTATAACAGGACATTTTACCAACACCAAAGTGAAATATTTCGGAGACATGAGGCATGACTGTCTCCACCTGATCTACCTGACACTGGTCCCTATGAAAAGGCCACTTAAAAAAATACCTAGAGCTTGGAGCTCATCTACTACTTCTTTTTCCTCCCCTTACACAGATTATTAACTTGCTTATCAGTTCACCTTCACCTTGCTCAGTTGCCTTAAACAGCATGAATCAGAGAATCCAGAGAAGGCACAAGAGGGAGGGAAGAGGCTTTCAAAAACCTTTTCTAGGAAAGCAAGCCTAGCTAACATTGTTCCATACAGTCTTTACTACCTCTTATGAAAGAGAGATACTGTCCCCATACCAGGAGTGTTGGGGAATTAGTCTCTTTCATGTGATAGCAAATATTGATGAAAGGGAATTGAAGGCACCCTGGATATGGCATTAGAAATCACTTTGGAATAAACAGCCTTAATTGTTATGTATACTTTGTACATAACACCAATAATGTATAGTGATATTAACAATATTCAAAAAAAAAAAAAAAGAAAAGACAAAAAAACCCACATCTGCATGGGATTCCAAGAAATATATGGAATTACAGCATATTTTTTACAGCTTACAAAGTAAATCTGAATGCATAAGAAATGCAAAGACTATAGTGTGAGAAAGACTCCAAAAACCTGAATGTGTTTACCCAAACCATCTATTCCACAAACCTTCACATTGAGATTTTTAATTATCAGTTCATTTATTTTTAATATGATTAGTTATTCTTCGTCGGGCTTTCTTGTACATCATTTTATGTGCTAGTACTGTACAAAAATTGCTGCATAGGAAGTGACAGTGCTTTCTTCATTTTTAGTTTGTTTTTTTTCCTCCCAGTTCTAAGGAAAAAAGCTTTAATTCATGATTTACTGATGTAGTATTGTTCATTATTTCAGGCTTCGTATGTTCATTCCACTTTCCATAACATTTTTTGTAGATGCTATCAATGAGTTTTCAGTGCTCTGTTTCATAAGAAAGGTTCTCAAGACTGTGATGCTCAAGTCACACTGCCAATAGAAAAGATTTACTTTAACCTTTTCATTCTTTATAAAAGTCCTGACATTACTAAATGTAAGTATTTAGGTTTATTCTTGTCTGAATGTCTCTTAAGTAACTTAATCCATTGAATTTACTTGCTCTTTTCTAAGAAACAATTTTGCAAGCAGAGCAACACTCTTCCACTCAGACTGCAGAGTTCACCATGGAAATGGTACAACAACCAGTGCAAGTCGTTTCTGTAACACCATTTCAAAGGGTGAGAGAACATGTTGGAAACCTTAGATCATGTCTTATTCTGCTATCAGCAGCACACAGACCACAGGCACAGCACACCTTTATTGGCCATGGCTGTTTGAGAGAGCCTAATCTCAATCTATGACTTTAGAGGCCTACTTGTGTTGTGCTTCACCCTTCTCTGGTTGTTGAGATGAATGCTACATTGCACTCCAGAATGATGAATTTTTTTCAGATGTCTCAAGAGTCAGTAGTTATAGTTTCTACCTAAAGCTGATTCTGCATGCCAGGGCTTTCTGCATAAATGTTAGGTATCACCTTGCTGACACTAAGACGCAATTTACCAGGAAAGTGGAAAATAAGACCCTTTGTACTCTGTGAACATCTTTAAAGCCAATGGATACTTTACATTGCTCTGACAATGTTTGCATTTCACATTTACAGCATATTCTTTGAAAGGATCATCTCAGCATGCACTTTGAAAAGAATTGTGGGTATCACTGCGTAGACTTCATTCAGTCCATCTTGTTTGTGTTTAGTCCTGACTGTGTCAACCATTATGTTCCAATTGACCCAGAATTGTGTCATGTTTTTATTTTTAATTCTTCTGATGTGAAGGTACATGAAAAATCTCATCCATGTCTCTCTGTCATAGTTAAGATGCAAATTTTGGAAGAGGTAGAAATTTGTCTAAATATTGTGCAGATACTTTTCCTGCTTTCAATGCTGACACTATCCCAGTGGTAGGGTTTAATTGCTTGTTTGCCTTAAGATTATAAATAATAATCCAGACAGTTGTTTTGTGTATAAAAGAAATTGATTTGCTGTACCAATATATTGTGGTCCTAATTGTATTAGGCTACAAAGTCACAGATGAAAGCATGGCTACATTGTTCAGATTTGAGATTAAAGTTCTCTTTCCATTCTTATGATAAACCCAATGACATGGATATTTTGTAAATGCATTTGCCCTCAGGAATTTCCTTTTTTAAATTCATAAATACAGTGTACTGCTTAAGAAAAACAACAACAAAACAAACCAAAAAAAAAACCAAACAAAAAAATATCCCCCCCAAACACACTTGGACCTGTGCCATATACATAAATATATATATATATATGTATATATGTACATATATAGTACACAGGGTCCTGGGGAGGTCATCTGAAGTGCACAACCTATTTTGAATTCCTTCATTTTGCATGATTTTGTCAGACTTAAACTGATAATTCTGGCAATATTTTTCAGCATTCTCTGCTGAACATTTGAATGTGGTTTCCTACCACTTTTTATACTAATGCTAGCTTTCAATTTGATGAAATGCAGTTATAATTAAAAAAAACCACTGCATACATAATGATAAAATAGCACTCAGCCTATCATTTGAGCTTCCTGCAGGCATTTTTAGATGCTTGTTTTTATTTGTATTATTTGGCTTTTCTGTAATACTAATAACTCTATTTTTCCTGTACATCCTTCTCTAATTCCTCTCAGATGATGTCAGTTTATGAGACTAGTTTAACTCTCTTAGATGTCTTTCCAGGACTCAGTGACCTCACTCTGCAGGAGTGGACATTCGGAATGTGCAAGTGTGCAGTAAACTTCCTGCCTCTTTGTACCAGCTATCCCGAGGTGCTTTCTACAAGTCCAGATCTGCAAGGGAAGAAACTGCAATGATGCCAGAAAGCTGCTCTGAAGTCCCTGAAGATTCTCAGAGGCTATTTTGCTTGTGGGATGATTCAATTATGGCTGAAATTAGTTCAGTTATTAATTTTGGGTTGTCAGTATAAAAATAGAAAATATTTTGAAATTAGAGGCTTTATTCAAGCTGTAATTTGAATACATTGAAGAATGGTTCTAACTGTGGGGTCTGGGGGCTGTTCCATTTTTATGTAAATGCTGAGACTGCAGACTTGTGTCAAGACCTCCCCGCTGAAAACTTCAAAGGCATTCCTTCCAGGCAGAGAGTTTATTCTAGAAGAGTGGAAGCTCTTTCCTGAGGTTCAAAAGGTCATTGCTAGAAAACTTGTTATCTGTAGAGACTGGTGACTTGAGTAAAAATTGAAAAAATAATATTAATATTGCTCATGCACACAAGGTGACAGGATGTGGAAATTAGTCAACAAATTGAATAACATGGATAATATTTTTTCCTTTTCTGGGAGAGGATGGAATAGGGTGTGTGAATGCGCGTATAGTATAAAGAAAGAGATTTTTCAAGTATGACAAAATTTTTTTATACAAAGCATCTAAACTTCATCTCAAGGTCAAACCAAGGCTGGTGTCAAAACTGCTTTCAAAGAGCTGTCACAGAGTGAGAGAAGATTTCATGCTATCAGGAAAAAAGTGCAGAAGTGGTATGAAATTAGCCAAGTATATATTTTTTAAACTTTCTTTTTTTCCTATACTTTTTGCAATAGGATATCATGAGGTAAGATGTAGGATGTGACAAGACTGGAATAGAGCTGAGGTTAAAAGCTTTCCATACTATATAGACTTTTAGTACCAGCAGTACCCCTGCTTCACAAGAAAATAATAATTTTCCCCTCAATATCACTGTCTGTTTCAATATGTACAGTCGTCAATTGCTTGCTTCTTGCATTCAATGCGTTCCTCTACTCAGAAGCACATATGCCATAAGATTAATTAAAGTTATAGGGTGATTAACTGTGGCTGTTGGGCACCACCACATACAGTTCCAGAACATAAAACAGTGAAAGCATAATTTTCTTGTGAGAAAAAGAAAACTTTCTCAGTGGGTGATGCCAACCAAGAAAAATGCACAGAAGGGCTCCTACTGACCCAGCAATTTGACCTTTCTTCTGTGCATATTATATCATTAATACATTTCAGCAAATGAATGAGTACATAAAACTAAAAAAAAAACCAACAAATTTCCTCAAAAATACATCCCACCAAACTACTTCTCACAGACAAGGATAAGAAAGGAAATATTTGGCAGGCATTAACCACAGTGCCTGTCACCTAGTAGAAGTGAAATCTGTGAGAATCTCTGGATATTAGGACCTATATGTACTGAATGCCCAGGCCGTTCTTCTTATAGTACCTATGAGTGCTAAACCTAGACTGCTGGTTATACTGACAGGCAGTCAGAATATTTAACCAGTTCATATGAATCCAAAGAGACAAAACTCTAGAGAAAAACAATTTATTAGTAAGTTAAGCATTTCCAGGTGCTCTTGTCAGTATTACAAAATTTCTGGAATGACTGCTGATGAACTTCTGTCCTGAGTCAACAGGCAATCTCCCCAGAATTTTGTTTGTAAAACTGAGGGTTAACAGGGAAGGAACCATTCCCCAAAATCAGACCAGATATTTTGTAGAGTAAGCAGAGACAGTTTTGTCCCATTTAGTCTTGAGAAGATGATTAGGTGCTGACACTGTGTCAGTTAACCAGTAGAATGAGGTGTATTGTAAGTATACTGAGCCACTGGCTGACTACTGAATCAGAAGTAAAAATAACAACCATTGTATTTCTTGCCAACTTCCATGTGAAAATGTGTATTTTCTGCACTCTTGCTATCCTTACAGTCTCAAAATGGTTGAAATGGTATTTTTTCCTCTTTTTTTTTTGAACATATGTTATTTCATTCAATAATTAACAAAAGATGAAAAGAACTTGTTGACAAATTTATATCTTTGTGTGTGTGCATATTTCACAATAAGTGAAAATAAAGGTCTAACTAAAACTCTTTTCTAGACTTTTGCTGTTAATGTAAAATGAAAGTTAAAACTTCGTATTTCAAAACAATAAATATTAGAATTACTCATCTTACTGTTATACCAGTAAATAGTAACTGGTGTACCAGTTACTAAATGGGAATATATTGTCTGACTTGAAGGTTTATGCCAGACTCTCATCCTGATAGTATCACAATTTGTTAAACAAGACATTGGATTGAAAGTGTGAGTTCTCACTGAAATTAATTTAAATATAACTATTATCATTCTTGTGAATCTACAAGGATTTCTCACCATTTATATTGATGAAATCACTTTTCTTTCATGCAAGTTTTCTTACATTCCTGGTACATGAATGCAATTACACTCATAGCAATCCTTCAACCTCTGTATTTTGGTTCCCCAACTGCAGCCATAAGTTTGATGCAATTTTAATAATATTTGTGCTGTGTAATGGCTTGTATTAGGCTTCAGAATGATTTTACACTCTAAAATGTACTCTCCCAAAGAATTCAATAGCAAAGTGTAACTCTCAGCTCGTCATCATTGTCATCATCATCATGGCTAGGCTTCGCGAATGAAGATTTGCAAGGGCTATACCCACGCTTGCTACAAGCACGCTGGTGGCTAAAAAGGCCAATGGGAGATAAGCAAGTCTGATCGCAAAAGGCACAATGGAAAGCCTCCATCGGCACTACTGGTGAGACACGGTTCTTCCTGCATTGTCTTTTTTCCTCAAGACTGACTCTGCACGTGTTCTCAAAGGAAACAGCAGCGTTATGGATGGTGTGTCTCCATTTCTCCCAAATGGAGGCCAGAGTGGACCATTGATGGTGGTCAATATAGCCAAGGCTGAGGTGTTGTTTCAAGGAGTCTTTGTATCTCCTCTTCGGGACTCCTCTTTTGTGGCAGCCAGTGGAGAGTACACCATAGAGCACAACCTTAGGGAGGCAGTGACCCTCCATCCTGGAGATGTGCCCTGCCCAGTGTAGCTGCATTTTCAGCAGCATGGCTTCAATACTGGTGATCTCTGACTGTTCAAGGACAGACACATTAGTCACATAATCAGACCAGTGGATGTTTATGATTGTACGGAGGCAGCGCTGATGGAAGCGTTCGAGGAGTCACAGGTGGTGGTGGTAGATGACCCATGATTCAGAGCCATATAGAAGAGTAGACGGTACAATGGCTCTGTAGACACTAACTCTCAGCTACACAGAAAGTAACTGCCATAGATTCTGAAGCTTTTAAAGTTAATGCTGTACTACTAAAATATTGCGAGTATCTCACTTTATGACATCAAAAGCCTTTATCTATAGTAGTTTAATACTTTAATACTGGAATTTCTTTTAGTTAAGTGATAATGGCTGATGGTTGTTATTGTCGCCTGATTGAATGTTTTGCAACGTTATTCAATTTTTATTAGCTTTTAAAACTTCATATTTCTTCACCTACTAAAGAGAAAAAAGAAGTGTAACTTAAAATCAACAGGTTAAAATAACTGCTATAATCTGACTGAAATACTTTGGATTTTTAAAGCTCAAACATTTCCCAAGAGACATGGAAAGCCACGTGGAAAATACAACTGCAAGTGTCCTGGACATAAGATATATATATTAGCCACATCTCTTTACTTTGCAGTTTGAAATACAAAATAGTAAGTGTTGCAATGTATTGTCATAATCAAACCAAAGTTGTTCATGTTCTCCTTAATTTTTATTTTATACACCAAAACTTAATTTTCAAAACAAAGGTCCCTCAAATTTAAAGTCATTTGGATCTAGACCTAGATATGGATTTAAATTTTGTATGAGGCATCTCAAGATTAATCTTGTGAATGTCTTCATAGACGACCATGTTTGGATTTGAGATTTGTACATTTGACATACATACAGCATCATGATGGGTTGACCTTGGCTGGCTGTCAGACCCCCACCCACATGCTCTCTCACTCCCTCTCCTCAACAGGATTGGAAGTGGAGGGTAGTGAAAAAAAGATTAAAAAGCTCAAGGGTAGAGATAAAGACAGAGAGATCACTTAGCAGTTACTATCACAGGCAGAACAGACTCAGTTTAAGGGTAATTATTTTATTTATTGCCAAGTAAAACAGATTTAGACAATGAGGAAAAAAGATAAGCTAAAACAGCACCTCTCCTACCTTTTTCTTTTCCTTGTAAGGCTCAACTTCACTCCATTGCCAACTCCTTCACCTCTCCTTTCCCACCAGGTGCAGGGGGATAGGGAATGGGGTTTCTGGTCAGACCATAATAACTGCTCTACAACTCCTTTGCCCTCACACTTTTCCTCTGCCTTTGCATGGACCCTTCCACAGGCTGGGGAGAAACACCTCCTTCACAATGGTCTCTCCATAGGCTACAGGGCAATCGCTGTTCCAGCACCAGGACCCTCTTCTCCAATTCCTTCTTCTACTACCTTAGTGTTCCCAAAGTTGCTCTCTGTATTCTTTTTCTCCTACTACTCTTTCTGTTTTCTGATGGGTTTGTCCTTTCTTAAATATTTTCCCCAGCACCACCCCCTCATTTTCTGGGGTGTTCAGCTGTGCTTTGTGGTGGGTGGGATGGAACCAGCTAGGAACAGCTCTGTCTCGCTGAGAGCAGCCCTGCCCTTTCCTCCCAGAGCCCCTCTGCAGCCCCCACTGGTGCCCAGGAACCAGCAAATGTACATACAAATGTACTGTTCTTTAAAATAAAGAAGTTTAAATATTCGTGAGGTTTTGTTTCTTAAAAATATCCAGGTACACTTGAAATTATTTTGCATGGTTCTGAAAGAATTAAAGATCTGTGTTCAGATTGTTTTCATCTGTTAATTCTTTCCTTCTTTCTTCTCCTTTCTTAGAAGTTCATAAATTGCCTCAGAAAAAGAGTAATTTTTTTTTCCCCTAATTCTGCCAGGAGGTTTTGACTGATCAGAAGATCCAGAAATTAATGGTTTATACCACAAAATGGTGTAGTGTCTAAATGCCTGAAGTGTGGTACAGTCTATGACTATGACATTTTAAAATAACTGTGTAAATACCAGCATATCAGCAATGATATTTCTAAAACTGTCCACTCTGAGAACTCCTGGATGAGTTTGAAATCCATCGGCATAGCCAATAACAACATAGCTGAAAATTTTATTGTAAAGGGTATAATTATGAAGACAGATTTATGAGGCATCTTCTCTGGTTGAAGTCTTGAAGAACTGAAAGAAATAATTTCATGCAGGTACATGGCTGAAAACTACAATCACATGACTTGCTTCTATCTTTGATCAGTAATTACAGGGTTTTGTTTCTTTTCATTGAGCACTAGTTGCCTTCTCAATGGCCTGCAGTCATTCAGGTTAATCAATGATTTAATCATGTTATCCATCCATCAGTTTAGTTTCAAATCCTTTAGTGGGATCTTTTGCAGTTTAATAGAGCTTATTTTCAGGTTAGAAAGATCTGAAGAGATCAAGATTAAGATCTAACAAGACCCCCACACAGCCATCCACTACTGATTTGCAGTCTTGAATGTAAAATCTCTGACTTCCATTTGAGATCTTTCTATCTGTTTTCATGGAGGCCTTCCCTTGAAAGTCTATCTGAGGATCTTGTCTAGGGAGGTCATTTTCCCCTGGCTTTATTTCTCATTTTCCATGACAATCTTCAGTGTAGTAACAGCAGGATAGAATATCTAATGACATTCAGAAATTGCAAATAAGGTCTTCAGTTTTACCATTTGCTCTGAATGCTCAAAATTGCTGTCTGTATCTGCTTCATTAAAGGGCCTTAATAATCTGTCTAAATGGAACAAGATGTAGGACTTTGAATTCACATTTATTTTTTACCATCCTTCCTATAAATATTCTTCCTTAACAATACATGACACAAGGAATGAGAAGTTATTACACTGATGCAATGATTTTAAATAGAATGAAATCATTCTGAAATCATTTATGTGAGGCTAAACATTTTGACCGTAAAAGGTATTATTGGGTAAGTGACTGAAGAACTATTGCTTACCTTATGATCAGAACTTGCATTTCCTAGTATTGAAGAAAGCCACATTGGGTTTGACAATCATTTTGATAATTTTCTTTATCCTTTTATTCTTTCTTGTTTCTTACTAGTGAGACAGGATTAAAAGAATTATACTCAATAAGCAAGATGTAGTTGTGCCAGAGATTTAAACAGTGAAAATTATGATTATTTTCCTTTATTTGCTTTCTGATAATCCCTATTATTATTTCTTTTTTTGTTTGTTTGGGTTATTTTTAAATTGCAAAATAAGTTTAAGATGCTGGTTTCATAGAACTATTTTTTTTATAATCTCATTCTTGAATGGGAATAGTCAGAGTAGAGCACATCACTCTACATATCCCAAAGTTGGCTTTACTCCTTCTGCATTACTGTGCATTTATCACCATTCAGTTTTGGCTGTCAAATTATTGCCCAGTGACTCAATCAAATAAGAAATTCCTGGGAAACTCCACATATGACTTTTAGTTTTATAGTCCTGAATAATATATAAATAAAATTTGTCACCTCACAGTTTGTTCCTTGTCTACCTCAATACAATCAAAATCAGATCCAGGTATAGATCCCACTGGGACCTAACTGGAACTTCTATTAAAGAAAACTGCCATTGATTCCTACCTTTTGCTTTGTCCTTCTACCAGGAATTAGCTTAATTAGAATTTTGAAAATACTCTTAACAGAATAATATTTCAATGTAGCAGAGGTTGCTCTTGCCTATTGGATTATTTATTTCTTCCAAGAACTCTAACACACCTGCCATAAGTGAGTCTCCATTACAGAATCCAAGTTATTTCTCCCTCATCATATTATAGTTACCTAACATTTACTAATTCTATTCATGAATATCATTTCAATCAACTTACTCAGTATGGAAGCTTTATTTCATGGGTTCCTTGTTCCCTAGGCATTACTTTCCAGTTTGGCATCACATTTTTTACCTTTCAATCCCCATGCAGTATTGCTGGTTTAAGTGTTAATGTGCTCTGAAGAATTTAGTGCTTTGATGGTTTCTCCTTCAAGCTTTTGGAGGACTCTTTATTGGTTCTATTCTGCATTTTTACTTAAACAAACAAACAAAAAATATTTCTGTTGTTCTTATTACTGTTTTGTTTTTTTTTATCTGGCTAGTCATCTCTAGAGAACTATTCCAGTCTGGTAATCCTCCCCTATATCAAGGAATTAATTTAGATTTACCAGTACAAGCCTGTATTTTCATTTAATTTAGTTTCAATTTACTATATAGCTTGGTGTGCAATATATTTCAATTACATACAGATCACAGACTACTTATGTGTTAAACTGAAGCTTCAACAGATGAAATAAATTGCCTAGGTGTATGCAAACAATTAGTATAGTCAGGAAAAAGTTATCAATACTTATGACAGGAACTTCAAACTTAAAATCTGAAAGGAGAAGTCCAGAACATACTGATTAAGGAAAATTGATACCAATTTATGTATGGACGTTAGTTTAAAGAAAAACAAACAAACAAACAAACCAAAAATAAAACAACAAAAACCCACTAAGATTTCAGTATTATTCTTAAAGGATATTAATTTTCTCTTTAAAGACTTAAAGAATTTACACCGACTTTTGAGACAGTTCTTAAAAAAGTATTTCCCACAGGTATTTTACAGAACTGTAGGTTTTTCAGGCTGTGGTACCTACATTTGAGCTTTGCTCTGACTCCCTTAGGCCAAAAGCTCATGAATCATTATATTATCTGCCTGCTGAGAAAGGCAAGAAGGACTAACTCAGTAGTTGAGACCTGATTCATCGTCTCCTTATTCACTTCCTATAAATAGACCCAACAGTATTCTTTACTCTAATTTCTTCTCAAGTTCTCCCCTGTAATCTTACAAATTTGCTTTTGGTAGAGGAGGAAATTGAAAGGGACAAGAGGTTGACTTGTTGCGGAGGGTTTTTTAAGAAAAAAATAGAGGGGGGTTGTGCATGGTAGTCTGCGTAGGAGACGAGAAAAGCAAAGGATAATGAATAACAGGAAATTTGAACCATGTGAATAGAGGCAGAGATAGCTGGTGTCTGCAGGTGGTTTCTATGCAAACTGTGTGTGCTCCAGACAGCACAAGAGGGCTAGGGGGAAAAAAAAGAAAAAAAAAAAAAAAAGAGGGCAGGAAGAAAGGAGTGGGAAAGAGGAATCGCTTAAAATTAATTGAGAAAAATCTCTTTATGCTTGCAGTGAATGTTTTTCAATACATGCAGACAAAAACGGCCTAATCCTTTGCAGCATCTATTGTAGTGTCTTCTTCATTTCACTTTGGTTCAAAAACTTTAAAAAAAAATGTATTTTGTTTTCTGTTCCTCAATTCAGACACGTGGAGGGAGTTACTGCTAAAGACATTGCGAGACACTTAACAGGCCATTAGAAAACAAATACGGACAGTTTGAAAAAACACTTTTTGGTTGTCACAGTCTTTTTGTTGTTTTCTGATGTGCATAGCTTGATTTCCTGTCTTCATCTTCCTTACCACACACCAAAATCCCCTTTTTTGTCTGGAAATATTTTTTTAAATAAATCTTCCATGTTTTATACAAATTGCTGTTCAAAGCCATAGCTTGTTTCTTTCTGCCCAGTTAAGACAAATATTTCACTATTAACAGATGAATACAGATGTGTAATTTTAATCCCATTTCAAGAAGAACAAGAAGGCAAAATTCACTGACTTTTACAGTTGTTAGTTTAGAAGGTGTCGCTTTGGAGTAACATGGAAGCCTTTAACTCTGGTCTCACATTATGCTTTACCCTTCATCATGGTGTCAGGTCAGATTACCTTAGGTTTTCATACAAATGACACAGCTGAATAAACTGAGAGCACATCAATAGTCTAATTCTTGTATATCATTTAAAACTAGTGAGGTGGATTCAAATATGTTTGAAAAAGATTTTTTTTATCTTTAAACACACTAACCTCATTGATTTGAGCAGAACTAGTACCATATATAGTATTAGAAAGCATGACACTGTTTTTCTTCCTAAGTTTTGCTTGAATGATGGTGAAGAACACTAGAAAACAATTGATGAATGCAAATTTGGGCATCTTTTTCCCCACCTAATTGAGAACAACAATTTCACTTGGTAGACAACTGTTAGCACTGATAAATAAATAGTACTCTAGATTTTTCATGCTGTCTATTATATCTAATTTTTGTGTATTTTTAAAATTATATACATAAATGTAATTTTTCAAGTGCTAATTCCAATCATTAGGTTTTAAAGTCCCATGAGGAGAGCTACTAACAAATATATTTGTAGCAAAAGCATCCCCTGTTCTTTTCTGTTTCCAAGGAAAATACAACCTATGCATGTATTGCTTCTCTTTTTTGGCTTCTAAAAAATTTTATTCCATAACCATAGATTTTTTGTTCCACAGGAATTATTTTTAAAAAATAAAAATTCCTTGAAGGTTTTGTGTGCACTGTAGACCATACTGGAATTTTGTCACATCTACTAGCTGAACTTGGGATCTCACAAATTCAGAGAAAGCCACTAATAAAGAAAATATTTTCTGCTTTAAAAAGAAATATGTACCATGTTCTATTACAGTATTTTTTTCTGGGTTTAGTGCCTCTTGAATATTTCTGGTAAATGATGTCATTAGAACCATCTGAGAATATTAATGATGAAAACTCTTTGAAACAGTGACACTCTTTTCCTGTTCTCATCAGCCTCCTGGCAAATCCTGTTGACATAAAAGTCTAAGTTATTTCCTATGTTCGTTTTTCTGGAATATTCAGCTTTCCAAAAAACAAGGTCATATTTTAACTTTCTATTTTTAATATTAAGAACAAAGGTCATCTTGAAGTCACAGTCTGTAATCATATTTTACACTTCAACAACTGTAACTGACATGGTTAGAAGGAGTTGGTTTTGGTTTAACATATGTTGGGGGTAAATGAGAACAACACGTACTTGGATTTTTCTATTTAAATTATCCTAAGCATGATGTGTGATAGATATCAATGCAGGAAATGGGCTTGCTATTTTAATGAATGCAGATAGGATGTACCTAAGAAAAAGTATACACAAGCCTTCCAGGACTTCTAAGGCTCAGAAGATTGTCATTTCAGGCTATGCTCAAGGTGACTTCCCAAAGGGAAAAAGATCTGTTGCCTTGTAAAGATATTTAATCTTTACCTTTGCAGAGTTGTTGAGTTTAGAATTCCTCACTTTGATGCTAGTCAATTCTAACTCCACTGAGTTTAGTAGAAATAGTTTCCACATGAAGGCTGCTAGAGAGCCAAGAGTCAGAAATATGTTTTCTTTGCAATAGTTGTATTTCCTACAGAATGAAGGTGTTTCAGCTATGGTTATTTCATAGGAAGAATCTTTAGTCCTATTCTCAATGCTGAGGAAGTGTTACACCATTGGGAGTGCTGAGGACCTTTCCAAGAAAGCTGTTCTCAAATTAAAAGAGTGTGCCAGGATAGAGGAGACAGAATAAAGAGAGTATTTGGTGGTGTTGATCAATTCATCCTACCTGATATTTGGCATTTATATGAGATGTTAAAGAAAATAGTCCCTTCAAAGTCAACATACTTAAGTGCTTATTCAGCCCTTATATGGCGTGTGGGATTAAGAGTCCCTGCCATGTTTCCTAAAGGTCTCTTTTTCTTTCTCACAGAAGTGAAAGATATCTATGTAAATAACCATTCTGTGGGACATAATTGTATGAGGGTCAAATTGCAGGTTATGGAGGAGGTTGGAAAAGACCTCCAAGATCATCAGGTCCAACCTTTGACTGAACACTACCATGTCAATTAAACCATAACACTGAGTGCCATGTTAAGTGATTTCTGGAACACTTCTAGGAATAGTGACTCCACAGGTTGATGAGCTATTTTTGTTTTGGTTGTTTTTTTTTATCTTCCCCAAGATTCTGTTTCCATTAAACTATTCTTCTTCTGCCTTCTTAAGTTTCTTTTCTTTCCATCTGAGACAACTGTACATCAGATGGGACTTTGTCAGGGTATTGTACATCACAATTCATGCAATGAGGTAATTCCTGTTATCCAGAAAGGTGCTCTGAGGAAAGGGCTAATCATGGCTCCTCAACCATCCCAGAGTCAGTGTCAGGCAATTGCCCTCACAGCTTTTCTTTTGGCATGGCTGAGTTCATGACTAAGGAGCCAGATGCAGAGATAAATCAACAGTGTATCCTGGCAGCCAAGAGGGCAAATCACATCCTGGGACACACCAAAACAGCATCACCAACGAGTCAAAAGAGGTGATCGCCCCACTGTATGCAGGTCTGGGCTCCACATAATGCCATGGTCCACTTGGTGGACTTAGGGGAAGGTAGTTGTATCTACTGTGGGTGGTGAGTAGATACAAAATTCTCGTGAGGTTCAATAACAACTTTTACTTGCAAACTTTAGAGCATTCTAATGGAATAAGGTACTTAACAATCTTTAATTTAGCAGTCTAAAACATCCAGACAAATTAAGCCACTTTGCAAACCTTAACTTGGCAAAAGTTAAAACTTGTTTTGAGGAGAAGAAGATAAAAGAAAAAGAAGGAGGAAGAGAAAGAGGAAGATACAAAGAAAAAGGAGAGAGACAGTTAGATGGTCACCACCTTAGGATCCAGCATATTTAAATGCAGGGTAGTGGAGCACGTCATGAGGTCCAGGTATCACCATACGTCTGTTTTGGTTGGCTGGGGCCCTCTCCAAGGTGAGCTTATGCTAATTTCAGTACTAAAGGCTTGTGCCTGTGCTTCACGCAGAGCCAGAATATTCCTGGTGGTCCCTCGTAGTCAATCACCCGCCTTCAGTGCAGACTGGTGGCTGACATTTCAAATGCACCTGCTCTGTGTATTCCAGTGTGAGAAGGCTCGAGAGGGTGGGGCAAGTAAAGCACCATCCCACCTATGCAGAATTTGACCTGTTCCCCCACCACTTCCCACCTGCTTGTTTTGAGCCAGTCAAACGTTCCTCCAGTCTCCTACCTCCCACCATTTAAGAACAAGGTGAAGGTTCTTGAATGCATCCAAAGGACAAGAAACCTGGTGGAAAGCCTGGAAGGCATGTCCTGTGAAAAATGTCTGAGGACACTGGGTTTGTCTAATTTAGAGAAAAGGAGTCTGAGAGGCAATTTCCTTGCTCCCTATGGCTTCCTGAGGAGGGAAGGGGAAATGAAGAGGGAGGTGATGGGCTCTTCTCTCTGGTATCCAGTGACAGAACCTGTGGGATTCGTTCAAAATTGCTCCAAGAAATGTTCAGACTTGCAATTATGAAGCATTTCTTTACAAGCAAGGGTGGGCAAACCCTGAAACAGGCTTTCTACGTGGTGATCAGTGCCCCAAGCCTGTCAGTATCTAAAAGGCATTTGGGAAATGCCTTTTACAACATAACTGTTGGTCAGCCCTGAAGTGGTCAGGCAGTAGGACTGATGATCGCTGTATCTTCCAGCTGAAATAGTCTATTCTTTCTATTCTGTTCTGTGAGGAGCAGCTAGGCAAAAGCCACGCAGGTGCAGGGTATCATTAATAAAGTCTTGACTGAAGACTCCTGGAAAACTGAAACACTGTACCTCAACTGTAAGTGGTTTGTTACCAATGTCAAGCCTACAGGACCAATTATATATACATTTTAGTATGTTTTCTATTTTATGGAAGCTTTTTTTAGCAGCAGAGACTGAATGCTGGAAAGACCTGTTGTGAACAGCAGGAGTGAGAAATAGGAGTCTGATTCTATAATGTCTTTTTTTTCTGGGCAATGCCTACTTACTTCATCCACAAATACCTTTCTGATCTTTTGATACTACTCACCCAACCCTCAAAAATAATGAAAAATTTCCCTAAATTCCCTGACTCTTTATCTTCTCCTCCTGGTAGAAGCTAACAGACATTACACAATGTTGGCTGAAGGAGGTATGCTTTTCTCTAGATTTTTAAAGAGAATTCACAGCTGTACCTAAAGATGTGAAAAACTGGATGCATGTTGAAACCTGCTGCTTCTCTTGGCATTCAGCAAGCATCTAGATTAATTTCCTTTATTGTCATCCTGTACACATGCTAGAGCACTTCTGAGTCCTTGCATCTCAGTTAGTCTGTCCTGCTTTCAGACACTGGAGAATCAACAATGCAAAAAAACCTCATTAAACTCATTACAATGCTAGATTTCTAAATTTAAAAAAATTAAGTAGGAGGATACACTTTAGAGCACATTAAATCCAGCTGTGAGGCTACCTCACAGTTCAGCTGGATTGCTCAGATAGCTTTCAAATTAAGTATTTAAAACCTCCAAGAATAGAGATTCTGAAACTTCTATTGGTATGCAGTGCTTAACCACTCTCACATAAATATTTTTTTTCTTATGGCTAACTGTAATTTCCACTGTTGCAACTTGTAATTCTTACCCCTTGTTTTAACTTAGGAGTTCGAAATCATCTGCAGATATTGCTTGAGCACCTTGTGATGGAATTGGCTCTGCTATTTGGCAAAAGTGAGATGCAGGGAGTTAAATGACTTGTTCAAGACCAATCATCAATTAAAAGTCAGAACTCTGGGTCACATTATGTAATTATCCAGTAGACAAATTGACGTTTCTCAATCTGTTATAATTATAAGAAGGGAATGAAAACAATAAAGAAACTGCAACACAAGTGACTTTTGTTTTTCTTGAGACATCTGTGATTACTTATGGTAAGAGTTGCTCAAAGTGTAGTTGTCAAACCAAAAAAAAAGTTTGAAATTTCAGCGCTTTTTTTTTTTTTTTTTTTAATCTGGAGTAATTTCCAATCCATTTCCATAAGCTAAGAATATATTTGGTATTTGTAAGTATTTGCTGCTAAGTCTTTTAGACTTTTCAGACTTAGCAATCTGGCCAGACTGCAATTTGTTTCTGAACTGTTCACCTCAGCTTTTTACTTCTGTGAATGTCTGATTGTTTTTCCTGTCTGATGGCTGTCAAACTTTGCAGACAGTAAGATAAGGCTGGCAAACAGACTACAGTGAATAGGAAAGCAATGACATCCACTGCAAATTCCTCAAAGTGAATGTTCAGCTGTTATCTGAACATCTACTAATTGTATATAGAATTATTCCATAAATACACTGAACAGAAATCAGTCTGGGTTTCGTGGTCAGTATCAGTACTGTCACCAGCAGAATACTCACTTGAGGTGCTGGCTGATCTCAGACTTCCCCTGAATGCAGCTGGCCCAAGCTCCAGTTAGGGTGAGAAAAGCGCTCAAAACTTTCTCCAGGAAAATAAGGCAAATGATGTTCAAAAATATCCAGGAAGCATTTACCAAATCAGGAAACTTAATTCTACTGATCCCAGATCAGAGCTTTACAAGTTATTTCAGATGTAATTTGTGTTCTCCCTGATTTTTAGTAGCTTTCTCCACAATAGTAGATGTCTTTACAAATATTTATTTCTATTTACAAATATTTATTTCTGTTTACAATCAACACACTTATTGTAGACTGTACCTAGCTTGCTGAATTTTTCAGACAGTATGTTAGACTCCATATTACAAGCATGCAGTTTCCAGTCACTTACCTTTCAGAAGTAGTATTGGTTTTGTTGTTGTTGGGTTTTGGTTTGTTTGTTTGTTTGGGGTTTGTTTTAAACTAGGGAATGGGAAGGAAGCATTATAGCTGCACTTGCTGAGATAGAAGAACAGAATACTTAAAGGCAAACAATGGCAATTTTCAGTCTGTTGGGTTGGAATCCAGTGTCATGTCTCAGAAGTCCCTCAGGGTGGGGCAAATATACTGTTGTAGAATCGTGCTCATTCTGAACACCATATACTAGAGAGGTAGTCACAGAAAATGAGAGAATAGGAAATAAACCCAACTGGTCATGAGATTTTTCATAGCCAGAGCACCTTCAGGTCCCGCTTCTGACACATCTGTTGCAAGATGGGGCCTAGAAGTTTAACTTTTACTATATCTAGATGAATTCAAATTCTGTGATCAATTTCAGCTGTAGTTAACCATATTAACATCTAATTCAGAATTGGGTTTTTTTGCTCCTTCAAAAATCATGAACACAAACAAAAAAATAAATTGCAGTTGGTTTAATTCTTTTCATACTGGAGGGTTAAGTCCAAAATAAAACCAGAAGTCCAAGTGAATTCAAGTTTTGTCCACAAAAATTACTAAATCATGAGTTGTAAAACATAAACATTTAATTTCATATTCATATAAATAATGTTAACTAGTAATGTAGTTTTGTGGTGGGAATACTATTTTTCTGGCTGCTCACAATTCTTTGATATTCTGCAAAGTCATATGTCTCAGAGAAGAGATACTTGCTGTCTAGGTCACAAACTTTTCCAGGCAGTATCAGAATCCCGATCCCTCAGTTGCGCAAAGGCTACAGAAGCAAGACTGAGCTAAAGGATATTCTAAATGAACAATATCAGTTATAGGCCACTTAACAGCTTCTGTTGTCAAGATGAAAGAGATCTGAGTCACATAGGCATGCATACACAAGCACAACACCCATAACCTTTTTATATGCTAAGCTGGAATGAAGAACAAATATGTCCATATTACAACTTTTTTTCTTGAGAAAATCACAAAGGGACCAGAGATACTGCTAAGTGAGAAACTATTACCACTGCTAGGTAGATTTGACTTTACACTCTGTATTTCTTTAATATAAGATTAGTCCTATCACTATGATAAATAATTCCTCTTTATTGATGTCTTTTACACCTCTCAAACATTAGTAAATTTATTTCCCTTCTCAGCAGTCTGTAAGCCATACTTAGGCATTGTAATCATTCCTATATGGAAACATAAGAAATGAGACACATCAAGCTGCTCTAGGCAAGGCTGCTAACAGAGTACTGATGTATGGTGACCCACAGACAGAAGGTCATCTCATGCACAACACTTGCACATGTCTGCTTATCATCCAAAATTGAAATGTCTGTGGTTTTTCACCTCTTCTCCACCTTGTCTTCAGTTCTATGTTGTTCTGTTACTAAAGGGAAATACATTACATTTCTTGGTATTTTGAGCCAGATTTGTTTTGTTTTTAATAAATATTTCCATCCCCAAACACCAATGTTACTCAGGGTATGCTATGCTGTGTCTCACTGATGAGGAAGTACCTTCAGCAGAGATAAATTTAGGAGGGGATACCATACAAGAACAATTTTCCTGAAGATGATAGCTACTATCTGGTGAAAAAAGGGGAGAAAAGGAAAAACTACTAGCAAGGGAAAGGCAAAGCATCTCAGCAACTTGTTTCTAGCCATCTGGCTATCATAGCAGGGAGAAAACTCAAAAAGAATAGAAGCATACAAAATCAAGCAGGACACATTAGGAAGTGAGGATGACATAGGTAAAAGCCTGAGCATCTGGCTGTTAGTCAGAGGTTAGGCATGTTGACACTTTCTGAAGATCAGCTCGTGATAAAGAAAACCTATAACTCTACAGTTTAAGGAAATATAGCAGACACCATCAGGCTTTATATGACGATGTCTGGAGCCCTGGTTTTGATGAACTTCCATGTCACCTGTGAGAAAGTGTGCTGTTATTTATTTGTAACACTGTGTTGCTATTTGTACCTCTTGCTTGGGGCTGTTTTGTAATCGAGTAACAAACTCTGGGGGGAACACCTTGTTCCTGTATATTTTTCTGTACAGCATCTGAAAGTTTTTCAAGTGCTCCAAAGTTATGCAAAATTATTAACCTAGAGACAGTAGTAAACTCATTTGTAAGAAAGAAAACTGAAGGAGATAGAATCTCACTTTAGAACAATTTCACTGATGGTGACAGGCATAATGTGCCCATTCTTTAGCTTTGACTTCTGTCACAAGCAGTGGTGATGTTTCATGGTATGCCACAGTTGAATAAGGCCTGGGGAACTAAAGGATATATATCTAATAGAAATCAGAATTATTTTCTTATAACCTGCTTACAACAAATGGCTGTTCCAAACAAAATCTTTACTTATGATTATGATTTCTCTATGACAAAGTCACCATCCACAGATAACTGATTCCCACATCTGGATTTCAATCACAGCTGAGCAGTGAAAGTAATCTAAGCCTCCTCATACTATTTTGAAATCTGTATTCCATGGCTCCATACTTTCCTTTATAGTTCAATTACTGGAGAAATGGTAATTTTTAGCCTTTTTTTTTTTTTTT